>NRSZ01000811.1:989-79109 GCA_002901185.1 Tolypocladium capitatum
CGTCCAGGCCGACTGCCAAGCCGCCGTTGTTTGGATTCGAACTCATGGGTGGCCTGCTGACCGGCTGCCGGCTTCTTCCCAGGTAACCTTCCAAGGCCACGACGACCCGGCCCACCCCTTCAACTGGCCGCTGCCCAAGAAATGGACCATGACCCTCCTGCTCTCCATGGGCGGCCTGGTGACGCTCATGTCGGGCGCCATGCTGGCTCCCGCCCTCAGCACCATCGCCCACGACTTCCAGACGGACGAGGAGCAGACGCAGATCTTCCTCTCCATCTTTGTTCTGGCCTTCGCCTTCGGGCCCATGGTCCTCGCTCCCATCACCGAAGTCTTCGGGCGCCGGCCCGTGTGGATCGTCTCGAGCTGCTTCTACATCCTGTGGAACACCGTCGCCGGCTTCAGCCGCTCCCCGGGCCTCATGATCGCCAGCCGGGTCCTCTCCGGCCTCGGGGCCAGCGCCGAGTTCGCCGTCACGCAGCCCGCCCTGGCCGACTGCTGGGAGCCTGCGCAGCGCGGCGTCTCGTTCGCCATCTCCAGCTTCGTACCGCTCCTGGGGCCGGCCATCGGTCCCATCATTGGCGGGGCCGTCACCCAGGCCATCGGATGGAGATGGGTCTTCTGGATCATGTCCATCTTCGACGCCGTCCTCGTCATCATAGCCCTCTTCGTCTTCTCAGAGACGTACGAAGTCATCATCCTGAACAGAAAGGCCGCCGAGCTGCGGAAAGCGACGGGAAAACCGTACCACACCGAGGGCGAGCGCGAGAAGCTGAGCACCAGGTTGTCCAAGTCTCTGGGCCGGCCCCTGCGTCTGCTGTTGACGCAGCCCATCATCCAGCTTGTGGCGGTGTTCTTGGCCTACAACTTTGGCATGCTCTACATCGCGCTCTCGACCTTTGCGACGCTCTGGACGGAGCGCTACGGACAAGGCGAAGCCGCAAGCGGGCTTCACTACATCGCTATCGTCATCGGCTACACCATCGCGGCGCAGGTCGGCGCCAGGGTCATGGACTGGCTGTGGGCGTACCTTCAGGCCCGGGCTGGGGACAACGAAACCGCCCCCGAGTACCGCGTGCCCTTGATGGTTCCCGGTGCCGTCTTGATACCCGTGGGCCTCTTCGTCTACGGCTGGACTGCGCAGGAGCGAGTCCACTGGATCGCTCCCGACATTGGCATCGCCATCTTCGGTTGCGGCATCATCCTCAACACGCAGGCCCTGCAAGCATATGTCATAGAGGCATACCGCAAGTACGTGGCTTCGGCGAGCGCGGCAAGCCAGTTCCTCCGCAGCATAGCTGGCTTTGCCTTTCCCATCTTCGCGCCGGCCATGTACCAGCACATCGGCTACGGATGGGGCAACAGCCTGCTGGCATTTACCTTTATTGCTCTGGGCGTGCCGGCCCCGGCCCTGCTCTGGTTCTACGGGGCCAAGTTGAGGGCCATGGGAAAGCCGCAGTGGTGAGGCGAAAGTCGGGACGTTGAGTAGTCTAGTGCCTCTCCGTGACATCTCGCGCCGCTCGAACTCGGTGAGGCGTATGGGATAGATAGTACGAAGCAAAATACGAATACAGACGGGATATGCAAGACTCGTCTGGCGAGGCTCGATGTCAGATAGGCTCGGGTTGTTCCGGGAAGTGAATAGACCGAGCTTACGTGGTGCGCCAGTCCAACAACGGCTGTTCCATTCCAGCTCGCGGCGTTGAACCGTGGCGGGTAAGCCTCCCCCGTCGCACACGTAGTTGGCAGGTCTGTCAGATGGATAATCGCTCGACTGATTGGCCCGTGGGACAGTTTCTCGCCTGTTGGCTGGCTGAATCCTCCGTTTTCGGTCCGAGGCTTATGCGGTGCCGCCACTTGATGCGGAACTCGTAGGTGGGCTCGTGATGCGTGAGAGGCCGCGAGCATTGGGGGATCGAAGCTCTAGGGCTGCTGCCGTTGCATGCCTAGCCACTTACATGAGGTGCTTTCAAGTGAATGCAGTCGGTGTCCATGTTGGCGCTGCTCCCTGCTTCTATAAGTGAGCGGAGACCCCGTCCAAGCCATGCCGGTTCAGAGGATCGACTCTCCCATGACCACGGTGTCGTTGGCTGCGATCCCGTGAAGTCGATTGTGATTCCCCGCAGCCGAGAGTCACACGAACCGACTGCCAGCGTCGCTTCTCTCCGCGAATCGGCCACACTCATACGGAGTAAGACATGGAGCTCATCCAGATAGCCGAGATGGCCACCAAGGAGGACCAGCGCAGACGAAACCGCCTGGCCCAGCGGAGGCACCGCGAACGTGAGTAAAGCTAGGACGGAGGCCATGCAACACACGTGTAGCCCACTCCCCCCTCCGCGATCCTCCGCGTCCGTCCGAGGCCGTAGCTAACTGGACGCGTATGGAAAAGGGCGAAAACTCAAGCGTGCAGACAGTTCCGGTGTCTCTCATTCTGATGCAGGTGTGGCTCGCGCGTCTGGCTCTCCGTCCGCGCCAGCTGCGGACGAGCCGCATGCGCCAGATAGGTTGTGGGACTTTGCCGCGACAAACGACCTGCTGGACTCGTTCGGACACCATGAGGACTTCTTCTATCAGTCCATGGGCGGCACGGCGAAAGATGACCCGACCGGCCGCCAGGGCACCCGCGATGTCTCTGCTGGTGGGATCGGGCTGGCCGGCACCACAGGCAGTGACGGCCAGGCATCGCGGCCGCCAAACACATGCACGAGGCCGTTTTCTCCCTCTCGCTTCCTCGCCGTTGGCAACCCGCTGGCTGCATCTCTGCAACAGATCCAATGCGGCGATACCCGCTGCACATGCACGAAGCCGGCCTCTGAGGCGGTTGCGGCAACGAAGACGACGGGACGCAAGGCAATCGAGGCTCAGTCGTCGATAGCTCCGGCCGATATGCCGTCCGCACACTCCGCCGACCATGTGCAGGCGCCTATTAGCAACGCACATTGGGGTTTGTGTCCCCAGCCCTATCGTGCGTTCTATATAATACCCAGCCCGCGTGGTAGTATGGTGTTGACGGCGCCCCTAAGCAGCAACTCCACGGAACGACTACCAGGGCCAATCTTCCATCACACCACGGAGCCTGTTCACCACGGAAACTGACCCGAAACGGCCTCTGCCAAAGGAGGCATCATGCCGGGAGATGGGCACCGAACCCTCCGAGGCAGACCTACCCTTCCCAGAGGCACGCCCCCAACCGCGCTTCAGCCATCAACGGCAACCAGGCAGCGTGGAGCCGCAGAGTCCCGCCGCGCATCTGCGCAGGGCTGGTTCTCATCAGCCTTCGATGCCGCTCGAAGCCCGCTTCCAACGCATCGCGGACGTTGTCGAGGAGGCGGGCTTTGACAGCATCGACTCCATGATGGCGGCATACTACGCGGCCACCTTGTCCGAGGACTCCACGATGCGCCAGACGCGATCCGGCAACCAGACTAGACGGCTGCGAGGCTTCTTCTCGTCGCTTCACAGCAGCCACAAGGCATGGGGCGAGCGGGAGAGGAGAGTGTACAGGGAAGAGATCGTGCGGGCTGCCGAGGGCATCTACGCCGAGGAGCTTCGGGATCTCGCCAATGCGGCCGTGCACACGGAAGAACGGGCATCGTCCAAGTATTTTGAAAAGATGTCTGTCGACGCCAGGAGGACGGACATTGTGGACCAGGTGCTGGACATCTTGTCCAACGAGGACATTGCCGCGTTCTTGAAGAAGGACAAGGAGATTCTGCAAGACTGTGTAAGCATCGTTCCCGCCCCAGCCCCCCGAAAACTGCCTCCATGGAAGGTATGCGGACCTTGAAAACAGAAAGGCTAACCGGTCTCCAACTCGGACAGGCCCCAGAAACGTGGTCGCTGATGACCGAGCTTGCACGTAACGCTGGACTGTTGCGACAGCAGAGGGCTCAGGTTGGCTGCGTTTTACTATATCTCCTGACATATCCACCAACTTAGATCTCCTACGAGAGCATGCCATCCCTAGCTCTTGTACATACCCATGCACTTCGCTTCGGCGCTGGTGCGATGCACGCCGCAAGACGTGAAATGTGAAGCTCACCTTGCCTCCCTCCGTTCGTCGCAGACCGCGCTCCTCCTATTTATCCTTTTCCTTGGACGACTCCTCGGCGCCGTCCGACTCTTCGTCTTCCTCGCCAGCCACGGCGAAGTACTCTTCGTTCTGGTTCGGAAACAGATGGTTCTCCTCGCCGGCGCGATCGATGTGCGTCGCGGCCCGGCCTCTCGCAGAGATCCTGTTCCGGCGCCAGACCCAGAAAACCAAAGCCAGGTCCTCAAGCACGATGAAGGCCGCCACGATCGCCATCCATGTCCGTGAGTATCCCCTCAGGGCAAGCCCCAGGACCAGGTTGACGCCGCCACCGACCATGATGAGCCTGCCCAGCCAGATGTGGGCATGCGATATCCACGTCCTCCGCCTGATGCGCACAAAATCCACATGGTGCTTCCACCCGAGATAGGCCTGCAGCACGAGCGCACCGGCTATGGACAGCCCGACCGACTGATGGGCCGTGTTGATCTCCTTCTGCAGCGCCAGTCCCGCGGCGACGCCGCCCGCCACGGCCGCCGAGCCGACCGCCTGGATGACCCAGTGGTATTTGAAGGACCGAGGCGAGCCGGAGCGCATGGCAAACACGCCCGCCGGCAGCAGCAGCAGGAACGCGCCGGTCATCAGCGCGCCGTGAAGGTGCAGCACGGGGTTGTGCATGACCCAGGTCATCACGCCGCCTGGAGAGGAGAGGCCAGGGGTCTCGGAGGCGCCCAAGGTGGAAACTCCTGGCCGGATGACGGGCATCGACGGGAGCTGCGGCGCCGTGCTCTCGGCCCGGGCCATGTCGACGTAGAAGCGGCCCCAGCCGCCGTTGCCGGCGTGGTGCTTGTGCATGAGCAGGTGCGCGTCGTACGAGTAGACGGCGAACTCTTGCCCCTGGTTCCACGCCCAGATCCACGGCTGCGAGGTCGACGCCGCGGAGAGGGGCGTGCCCGGCCACAGGGTGCACGAGTAGCAGACGAGCGACACCGAGGCCGTCACGGTCCCGGGCGGCGAGCCCTCGGTGAGCCAGTCGGCGCGCAGCACGCGCAGGTCGCCGCCGCCCATGTCCCGGCGGGTTATCAGGGTGGGCTGGTCGTGGCCCGTGGACATGCGGACGCTGACGACGGGCGCCTCGCCCGAGGACGGGTCCCCGTAGACGATGAACATCAGGGACCCCTTCATCTCGTCGCCCACGCCGACGGCCGTCCAGCCCGTGGCCGAGTGCCGCGGCCGCCTGTGCGTCAGCGTGAGATAGACATTGTGCGCGTTCGTGGACACGTTGCGATGGAGGGTCAGGCCGAGACAGAAGTCGGCGTCTTCGTTTGCGCCCGCCGGCTGTCCGAAGCGGCAGTATTGCACTGGTTCTGCGACGGAACCAAGGGGAAGGAGAAGCGAGAGGAGAGCCGACAGCCCCAGTAGGGATCGAAGCCGTGCCCAGGGCGCCATCTCGGATGATAATCGACGACTGCTGGGCGATGTTGTGCTGCTTCCGTCTGGGAGATCAGGGAACATCGCGAGACTATAGAAGAAGAAGGCATTTGATTAGCCGTCCGAAGCTGGCTGGCGCCTGGTCGGCGGCCGCTGTACGTACCAGACTCACTCAATGTCTCGCATTTCGGCGGAGTCCATGGCCATTGTAAGAAGGTGACCAATTGTTGACTCTGCGGTGTCACTGACTGGGATCTACCTGCAGCGTCACGATCTGTGGCGTAGCGGCTGAGGGGTGTAAGCCGCGCGATGATGACCCTGCGTGCTGCCCGCCGTCGACGCAGGTAGCACGCAGCAGCGACATGGCAGACCACTGCGGCGGCATGGCGTTACGGCACTCCGACTGTGTGCATAGCCGTTGATGGCATGGAGTCTCGTAGTTGGTCTTGCCCCGGACGATGATGGTCTTGTTGTCCTACGGTGTTGCATCAGCTCTCGCAGGCGTAGCAGAGGCCGCGATGGCACGACTCGGGACGCTGAGATTCATGTTCGTCGTCTTTCTGCTGCTCGTAGGAAGCGTCTATACTCTATCCTCGAGAAGAGAGCCTCGGGGTCCTCGGTTCGGGGAATCCTCGCCCACCCCTCTGAACTGGAGACGGCTAGAGCGCGCCGACGATGGCGTCATCGTCCACCTGCACATCGGTCTCAGACAGCGCAGCTTCGATGAGCTTGAGAGCCGCCTTTACCAAGGTAGAGAAACCCACAGGCTCGACAGCCCGTCTTGCCGGGAATGCAGAGCCGATGTATTCATTGTCTGGGCGGAGACTGACACGCAACGTCACGACAGTATCGAACCCGTCACATGGCCTGTACGGCCGTCACCTGGGAGCACGAGAGGTTGTAGACCTCCTCAGGCCACTGCCAGAAACCATACGATTGACCCAGAGCTGGCTCCGTAACAATGGCATCTTCCACTCTACTCATACGGCCGGAGAAGACTGGATTACGGTGTCACTCCCCGTCCGGCAGGCCGAGAGCCTCCTGGGCTGCGAGTACTACCGGTTCGTCAACAGCCAAGATGGAGACATGCTCATCCGCACCCTCGAGTGGTCGATCCCAGGGTACCTCGAGGGGCACGTCGATGTCGTCCAACCCACCAACTCCTTCCTCCGCGCGGTGCCGCAAGATCGCTACGGCGACCTGCCGGTTCCCGACTGGGAGACGGAGGGCAGGGTCCCGACGTACGACGAGCTGGCGGAAGAAGACAAGCTGGAGCGCGGCCACATCGACGTGCCCGTGCTGGAGGACTTGCCGCTGGATCCGAAGCCCGTCGACGCCTGCAACAGACTCGCCGTGTCGCCGCTCTGCCTGCGCGTGCTCTACGGCACGCTGGGATACCGGCCGCAGTCGACGCGCACCAACAAGATCGGCGTCGTCAACTTCCTGGGCAACAACAACAACCGCTCCGACATCGCGCAGTACCTCGCCAAGTACCGTCCCGACGCGGCCGCCGACGGTGCGGCCGACGCGTTCGAAACCGTCCTCGTGGCCGGCGCCGAGGACCAGCAGACGCCCGACACCGAGGAGCAGCTCGAGCGCAGCATGGGCCTCGAGGGAGCGCTGGACGCCGAGACGCTCATCGGCGTCGGACACCCCACGCCCGTCGTCGCCTGGAGCGTCGGCGGCCGAGCCCCTTTCCGGCCCAGCACCGGCCGGGCCACCAACGCCAACGAGCCGTACGCGGAGTGGCTGCACCACGTCCTCGCCCAGGAGTCCCTGCCGCAGGTGATATCGATATCGTACGCCGACGAGGAGCAGACGGTGCCGCCGAGCTACGCGCGGCGCATGTGTGCGGGATTCGCCCAGCTCGGGGCCCGCGGCGTCAGCGTCATTGTCGCGGCCGGCGACGAAGGGGTCGGCAAGGACGGGATGTGCTTCAGCAACGACGGCCGCCGGGACCGGAGGTTCTTGCCCACGTTTCCCGCCTCGTGTCCGTTTGTGACGGCCGTTGGAGCAACGAGACACTTGGACCCGGTCATGGCGGCTTTTGACGCGCGATCAGGGTTCGTGACGGGTGAGTCGCACCACACTGCCCCTGTCCATCGTGACTTGCCGCGGAAGCCTTTCGAGGCACCCGCCCATGGGCATAGCAGTGGCTAAGCCTCATTTTCTTCATGTTGGCAGGTGGCGGCTTCTCCAGATACTTCGAACGTCCATCATACCAGGACGCGGCCGTGCGGCCATACGTCCGTGGACTTGGTGCGACGCACGAAGGACTCTACAACCCGCAGGGACGCGGTATCCCCGATGTCTCGGCCATGGGCTACCATTACATGGTTGTCTGGAACGGGACTTCTCATCTCCTCGACGGCACCAGCGCATCGGCCCCCGCGTTTGCCGCCATCGTGGCCTTGGTAAACGACGCCCTGTTGGCCGACGGACGCCCGCCGCTGGGGTTCTTGAACCCTTGGCTCTACGGTTCTGGTCTGTCTGGGCTCCGGGACGTCACTACCGGTTCGAATCGTGGGTGCGACACGCTCGGCTTCGAGGCCAAGAAAGGTTGGGACGCCGCGACTGGTCTCGGCACGCCGGTAGGTCCATCCAATTTAAGTCTCCTTGTTGACTGGCAAGCCATGTTTCTGACTAATGGATAGTGGTTCCCGAAGTTGAAATCCTTGGCCTTGCAGACAGCGTTTCGAGGGCAGCGTCCATGGTACATGGGGTTCGGTTAGCCGAGGCACTGGGGCTGGAGCACGTCGAACATTATTCAACCGACAGCTTGTTATATAGAGCCTGTCGTTTACTTGACGATCACATGTGATGTTTGTGCCTCCATGTCGACAGGCCGAGCTCCAAACGGTGTATGTAGTAGGCCGTAAATTCTCACGGCCGAGGGATGCCAGCCAAAGGCTACGATGACGACTGACTCGGGAGGAGCTTGAGTGAGATAAAGAAGAGGCGTGCCGTCAACTAGGCAAGGGAATGACCACTAATTATGTGAATGGCCAACGTGAGATTTATATGGCTTGTTCATGGCGTCGCGTTACAGATACATGTGGACAAGTCTGGTTGCATGTCTGACCATGTATCCCCCGTGGTCCACGGCATGTCAAACCGCCGCCCTTGATTCTCTCCAAACTTCCCGGAACAACATTATGCGCACGAGATCGTCTCCCCACGCCCTTGTACAGGTAGCCAACGAGCTCACTGTGAAGAGTCGAGCCACGGCAATCAGTGCGCGCCTCCGCCGTCGGGATAAGCTGGACCTGCCGTCGCGCAATGTCAGCGGGCAATCCGGACGATTGACTCTGGGAAAATGCTGTGTCTTTCGGACCTTTTGTGGGATGAATCAGCCACCCGGGCTTCGTCATGTCAACCGTCCGGCGCTTCGTCCACTCGTCGAGCTTCTTCCAGTTGGCGCATTGGTGAGTCGTCGAGTTGGCCACGGGGACGAGGCTGTCCGCAGACCACTGGAACGTGATTATGCCAACGTCGGCGTGGCACATGGACGCCTGCCGAAGGAAGTCGAGGCAGTGATCTATCAATCAAGGGCGGGGTCAGTTCCCACGGTGTATTGACGCGGCAGGATTCCGGTGCACCGTACCCTTGTGGCGGCGATTGGCCTCCTTCTGCTGAGGAGTCAAGCCTTTCTCGTAGACCTCGGGGTAGGAGTGTTGGTAGATTCGTTTCTACCAAGTGGACCAAGGTTAGCCACGACCCCAGCTTCGGTGCATTGTGTCAGAGGCTGCTGCGTACAATGCAATGGAGCTCGTGATAGACGTTGAGGGTGCCGATGTAGCCCTTGCCGGAGGGAATGGCGACGCCAAACTGCTCTCGGCCGTACCCGGCCATGATTTCCGGCTCGATCACGATGTTCTCGGCTAGCTTTACTTAGACAAAGATGCAGAGCGGTTTGTGGTCTGACGAGGACTTGCCATTGAGAAGATCGTGCCAGTTTTGGTCGACTTCTGGCCTGGGATGGCCAGTGAACGGCCCATCATCGCCGCTGTTGGCGGCGAACGTGGCTTCCTCCCACTTTATCGCTTCCCTCGCGGGCGCTTTGAAAGCCGGTGTAAGTGCGCGTGAGCGACTTCACATTATGAGTTCATGAATTTACTTACACCTTACGAGCTGCGGGCCGTGCACGCGCAACCTGCGCACCTCGCCCAGCAGATAGGTCACTGTGCCGGCATAGAATGCGAGGATGATCAGATGCACGAGGAGAGGGACGGTGCACCATCTGCAACGGCGGCGCCGTGAGCGAAGGTATTCAACCTCAGCCTCGTCGAGGAGCGTGGTCTCGGTCTCGGAATCGTCCGTCGTGATGCCCTTGTCCATCGTTGGGAAGCCCTTGTCCATCGTTGGACCAACCGCCGCGTCGAGCTTCTGATGGTCTCTACCGACGACAGAAAACCACTTCAGCGGGAAAAACATGGCGAGTCCTCTGCTCCGATGTGCAAGGCCGTTTGGTCGGCGCGGGTGGCACAATACGATCTGCTAGACCGTCGTCCGCGGTGCATGCCGGCTGCGGGAACGCCTGACTTGTTGGGACGGAGGATCTCATGCTGAACGAATCGCGGCCCAATGTCCCCGTCAGCGTCAGATTTCCATCAAATGTCCCGGTTTTGCGGTCATGTCCTGGCGCTAATGACCTTGCGTCGAGCTAGGATCCATTGCGTACATGCTGACTTGCATTTGATGCAAGGTCATCCCATGTTTTCCCCGAGATGCAGTTTGGGCGACACAAGAGAGTAATTGTAATCAGCTCTAGACTTGCGTGCCACGGCTCGGCACAACCAGCACTGTATTGGTCCGAGTCTTCCACTTCGAGCCGCGCACGCGGCTCGAAGTCTCCGGCCGAGATTTGGATGATGACTGCTTCCGAGTTCTTCTGCTCCCACGCCACCTGGATGGCCGGCTCCGATCGCATCTACCGATCATGATGGCCCTGTTACGGGCCCTGGTCATTTTCCAGGCCATCGGATTGGTATCGGCCATCGTCTCCAGTGGCAGGTTCTCGACATACGCCCTGAAAGACCGCCACAGCGCGCCTCGAGACTGGGTGCGCGTCGGGCCGGCCCCTGCGACGCATCGTCTTCGTCTGCAGATTGGACTCAAGCAGGATGGCTTTGAAGAGCTAGAAAGACATCTGTGGGAGATCTCGGATCCCTTTCACGCCAGATTCGGCCAGCATCTCACGGCTGACCAAGTCAATGCCCTCATCCAGCCTTCAGACGACACGCTCACCACGGTAATAGACTGGCTCGGAGATCATGGGATACTGGAGGAGGAGCTGGAGTTTAGTCCCGCTAGAGACTGGATCATCGTCCCGTCGTTGCCAATATCCACGGCGGAGAACCTTCTCCAGGCATCATATCACGTCTATCGGAGAGGTCATCTGAGCCTTGTCCGGGCCACAGAATGGTCTCTTCCACTCTACCTCCATGGGCTGGTGGACACGGTGCAACCTACGAATTCCTTCTTTCAGATACGCGCCAGAGACGCTGTGGGTGAAGCTCGCGGACCGTCGCCTGATGGGCTCGATGAACCACCTGCTTCCTTGAACGACGTAGCAGAAGACATCCCCGAGGGCCTCGGCATCCTAGAGGGAGTTGATCTCGCCAACCCGCCTAGCGGCCTGACGGCACACCAAGCCTGCAACACCAGTGCCGTTACCCCGATATGTTTGCGCGCCCTCTACGGCACGCTGAGTTACAAGGCCCAAGCGGCAGCGAGGAACAGCATGGCGCTTTGCAACTACCTGGGTGAATTCAACAATCGTTCCGATATCCGGCACTACCTCCAAGTCTACCGTCCAGAGGCGGTAGATGCAGCCGACGAATTCACTATCCACGAGGTGGCCGGCGCGGTGAACCAGCAAAGTCCGGCCACCAAGTTCCAGTTAGATCACGGCCAGGGCCGCGAGGGTAACCTCGACGCCCAAGTCATGCTTGGAGTCGGATTCCCCACGCCTTTGGTGACATACAGCACAGAAGGCGACCCGCCTCCATTCACCCCCGACTCGACCTTCCCGGTGAATACCAACGAGCCGTTCCTGACTTGGCTCCGATACGTCCTCGCCCAGCGCGACCTACCGTCGGTAATCAGCACGTCTTACGCCGACGTCGAGTACACTGTCCCGGCGTCCTATGCCAGGCGTGTCTGTCAAAGCTTTGCCCAGTTGGGCGCCCGGGGAGTGAGCGTCATCTTTGGTTCCGGAGACTGGGGCGTTGGAAAACCAAAGGAATGCCACTCATCCAACGGCACTCCTCGTTTCGTCGCGCGTTTCCCAGAAAGTTGTCCATACGGCACATCCGTCGGAGCCACGAGGGGACTGGACCCGGCGGTGGTCGCCTACAACGACCGCACCGGCTTCGCCAGCGGCGGAGGGTTCAGCGAGTACTTCCCACGGCCCAGGTACCAGAACGACGTCGTGGAGTCGTATCTCTCCCGGCTCGGGGGCATGCACCAAGGTCTATACAATGCAGGCGGCCGGGCGTACCCTGACGTCGCCGCAATTGGCTACAAGATCGTGACGGTCTGGAATGGAACGACAAAGGTCGTCGACGGGACGAGTGCGTCCGCGCCGATATTTGCCGGAATAGTCGCTCTTTTAAACGATGCGTTGATCGCCGAGGGGAGGCCTCCTCTGGGATTCCTCAACCCGTGGCTGTACTCGGTTGGGTTTCGGGGGTTCACGGATGTCATTCAAGGTTCTACCAGGGGTTGCAATACAAGTGGCTTTCCGGCCACGCAGGGATGGGACGTTGCCAGCGGCTTTGGCACGCCGGTACGTTTCTCTCGGTTCGTCTACTGAACGCACCGTTACACTCCTACAAGGCCCCGCGAACTAGCTCTAACAAAGGATATAGTGGTTTCCAAGATTAAAGAAACTCGCGAGCCAAGGGGGGTTCAGGCCTAAGAGGCCGTGGTACATCGACTGAAACTCGGCGATGGGAAGATAGATACCGTCGAATCATTCAGCCAAGATGAGACGCGTAAACTGTCCGTTAGATCAAGATCCTTCAAGTCGCAATCTAGTCCCTGTAGAAGACGAATAGGAAGGATCCTGCAGCTGCCTCAAGAATCACCTGACGTCTCGCTAGGAATTGAAGCCCACCAGATTATGGAATTTTCCTGTTTGAACTGTCTAGACCGATTGCAGCTCAATAATGCCTGGCTGCCGCCAAGAGTCATCTTCTCCACACGCCAAGTGAATGCACGGGGTTTGTCTTCTAACAACTGTCAACTGTGTGGCCCGCACCTCAAGGAACCTGGCCCACTACCCATAAGCTGATGGAGATTAGTGAAGACGAGTGCTTGACTGGGCGAATACGCGACGTGTGGTGGTCAGCGGCATGCCAATTGGCCCGGCTGACGCCTCCCGGCCATGCGATGTCATCGGCGTGCGCAGCTGCTTCGTCAAGTCATACTGCATAGCAGCGTATGTTCTTGCATGGAGGTTACACCCGGAATTCAGCTACATCGGGAAATATTGATGACATTGCAGCAACTGGCATGTGGGTTCGGTTGCGCCCTTCCCACATCTGCCGTCACATCATTCCTCGCTCGCCCAGCCAGATCACTCCAATGGCCCGGGCATATCCTCCACCTTCCAAGGACAGCGGAAATCCTCATTTGAGAACAGGACTCATCATGGCACCGAAATATGGCCCTGGGCAACAGTTTCCATGGTTCTCCAGAGCCAAGACCGAATCCTCCTCCCTTCCTCGCAACCTCCGTGCCTTTTGGGACCGGGCGTCGAGCGACAACCATGGCAACGTGGACGACAGGCTCCTCGAGAAACGTGGCCAAGATGGTGAGCACGACGGCCGGCCGCGACCCCAAGGGCCTATGTGGAGGAATCGCTGGTTCCTGGCAAGCCACGGCGTAATGCTGGCCTTCTACCTGCTTGTTCTCGCTTTGGTCGCCAGCGGAAAAGGTTTATGCGCTCGTAGCTACGGAATGCCATACTGTACGTTTGCTCTCAGTGGCCCCATTCGAAGTATGCAAAGAACGGGCGACTTACAGACAGATTGGACCAGCACCGGCCGTGGAAGCCGTCGTGTACGAAGACACCCTCTTCACGCTCGAGGACCGTATCCAGGACCGCGGTATTTACTCCGGAAAACCTAGCGCCAAGCTGGACAAGGCGTGGCATGATCTTCTGAATGGTACCGCGCAGACTCATGCTCGACGACTCGCGCGCACCCGGGTTTGCTAACCTAGACCCTTTTACATTTCAGCCCAGAACATCGAGATCGAGCCCGAGTTCATAAGGCACTACGGCAGAGAGGACATTGCCGTGGCCGTTCCCGGCGGCAGCGGCTTCATCGGCACCTTGAACGTGTACCATGAACTGCACTGCCTGAAGCGCCTTCATCAGTTCATGTACACAGACTATTACTTCCCTGACTTTTCGGCGCATCAACTCGAAATGAATAGACTGCATAATGGTGGGTGATAAAGTGGCGAGGGCTAATCGCGATCTCCATGGCGGTCCAGTCACTCTTCCTTCCCAACACCGTCATCATTGTTCAGTTCCGCTCATCAGACTCGGTGTCCTAGAACATTGCATAGACTTCCTCCGACAGTCGGCCATGTGCCACGGCGACGTTGGCCTCATCACCTATGACTGGAGTTCGCGCAGCCTCCTGCCCGTGGCCAACGCTACCTCTCACCAGTGCGTCAACTGGGACAGGCTGGAACGGTGGACGAAAGAGCGTTCAGTGGACATGATGAAGCCTGGATGGCTGATTCATCCTACCAAAGGTCAGGCCCTGATTTACGTCCGATGAGGTGCTTGATTTGCGAGACTTGCTGCTAACTCGATGATGCGCCGTAGGTCCTGCATATCCTAACGGCGAGGGCGACAGACTTGGCGCCGTTGAATCACCACATTTACACGACGGTCATTGATTCTGATCTTGTGCCCACAAACCGGCGCGTGGTCACGTTTCTTATCCGCACCATAGAAGGACTTCATCAACGCCATGCGGGGGGCCGGGGGAATATTGATGTGAGGCGGCCGATGAGCGGGAGGCACCTAAGCTGGGCTTACATGTATGCACCAGCATCCAAGCAACGTCTTTGCTCTCGTATAATAGAAGAAAATGCGCCCGCCCAAGTTCAATTTAGAAGCACGTCCAAGCGTATGCCGTGTCTGCTCTTCGCCACACTCCAACTCGCTGGCACATACCCAGGAAGAGAGACACAATAGGCTGGGAAATGGCAAGCCATGGTGCCAAGGTAAGCCGACAAGAGGAGAACTGTCCTCCGAGTTTGTCGTACGTGCCCTCTCGCTCCAGCCTCCAACCGCGGCGGGCTGAGCGCCGTCAGACAAGGCTGAGTGTGGCATACAACAGAGACAGTGCATGATACAGCATGACACTGCACCTGTCACGCATGCCAGCCCGGATGGGTCTCTCTGACATTTTTGCCCTCCAGTATGGCCAAGTCAGGGCATGTTCATGCGGATAATGCCAATATTTATGTGTCTGTCTCGGCACCGTCACCGTACAATGTCATCGGTAAGTGCAGCCAGCTATACACACAAGGCATCGTCATCATCACAATCACCAATTCAACCTCAATTGCTCGTGCATCTGTACGTTGTCATCGATTGTGGGACCGTTCGAACGAGCCTATCTCTGACAATCCCCGTAGTCGCCACGGCCAGTTTCCAGTGCCACAAACCCCACGATGCGCTCTTCTTGTGCTCAAACAGCGACCACTCTGACAGCTTTTGTTCTATGTCCATTAGAATTGTGGCACTCATCCGCAGCTTCGAGAAAAGCAGCGGCATTAGGATTGTGAAGCCGTGTGGTATGCGGTTCTGAGCGGATTGGAAGCAGTCTGGCGCAGAAGCGGCAGAGAACCGCTTCTCGTGGTTCTATTCCTGATTGTCAGAAACCAGACTCACGCTACGCTCTGCAGCATATGTCTGAATTGCGTTAGGACTGTATGAGGCAGATAGGTTAAAGATAACGTATGAGAGCCGGAGATGTTTAGGCTTGTTTTGACACCCGACGGCGCTTTATTAACGTGACAATGATGAACACTCTTGCCCAAGTATAGGCTACGGGTACCCGGTCAGTCCACGGTACGCACCCTGCACAAACGAGGGCGCCAGGCAGGAAACAGGAAACAGAATGTCCGCGAGGGACCATCAAAAGATAAATTCGAGGAGAGAACCATGGCGGCAAAACGTTCTTGATCAATACATCTCCGTGTTCGTTCGTCACCATCGCCTTGTCATCTCCCGAGCATGCATATGCGACGGGATCCAAAATACGTGTTGCTTCTGAGCGCGGGTCATCGTAACTAGGTAAAGCAAGTGTAGAGCAAGCAATAGGAAACAAAGCAATTGGGCCCCTGAGGCACCGGCATCGTCTAGTCTATCAGCCCGCCGGCACCCCGAAAACGCCGCGTCCATGCCATCGTCACCAATGTCCATGTTAGCTCGACATCACTCCCCACCCCTGAACCGCCGATTAAACTCCTCGACGGCAACCCCAATCATCTTGTATAGGAAGCCCCTCTCACTGCCGCTCCCGACGGGGATGAACGGCCCGTTGGCGCCTCCCCTGAGCACCAGGCTCACGCCCGTCCGCTCCTTGGCGATGGTTTGCAGGTCCTTGAGCGGCACGTCCCACTCGCTCGTCAGCCGCCTGGAGCGGATGAGCAGGATCCGCGCAAACGTCACCATGACGACCATATCCTCCTTGGGGAGCTCGAGGTGGCCGATATACTGCTCGTCAAAGTACCGCCCGTTGTCCACTTGCTTGAGCCAGTACTGTCCCAGCGCCTCGCGCGGGTTGTACGGCCGCACGATGCCGTCGTTGGCGATGAACCGCGGGAAGCGAGTGCGGTCCAGCTCGGAGCCGTCAAAGACCGTGGTGGTGTTCCGGATGCCCTCGCTGACGTTGCTGGCCATGTCCAGCACTCCTACGGCGGGTTTCGTCGCGAGCCCAAGCACTCCCTTGCCGACTCCCTTGAGGAACCCGAGTGCCCCCTCTTGTTCGGCACCTTCGAGGGGCTTTCGGAACGCGCCGCCAACGCCGGATGCGACGCTCGTGATTAACGAGTTCGCGCCAGCCGTGACGCCGTAGAGCGCATGCTTCGGTCGGTTTCTCGCCCTCGTGATGCGTCGTCGATCCTGGAACTGCTTGTCCAGCGATGCAGCGGCGAGACCCTTGCTCAAGCTCCCGGTGAACTTGGAGAAGCTGTCGCTGAACCCAAAAACCGTCTTCTTCGCAAAGCTCGCCGCACCCTTGGCAATGCCTAGGCCAAACTCCTCTGGCTTGTCCGAGAGGATGAGCCCTTGGTACGGCTCGTAGAAGATGTCCGTCACCCCAGAAGAGATGTTGTTGAACAAGCCAACCGGGTTGCCGAGGAAGTCGGCCGACCCGAGAATCTTGTGGATCTGGTACATGACCTCCTGGCTGTAGTGGTTCGAGATGTTCTGGATGAGCACCGGCGTCGACACCCGCATGTTGTCCAGCATCAAGGCGTTGAACCGTATCGGCGCATCGTTGACGTTGCCAATCGCCATGGTCATGACGTTGAGGAAGAACATGATGGGATTCCGCGTCGAAGTCTTGTCCTCGGCGTTGATGCGTTCGGTTCGCATGAAGCTCAGGTCAAGCTGCATTGGCTGGATGTTTAGCACCTCAAAGTAGATGTCTTGGCCAGACTGCTGCTGAGACGGCTCGGGGATGTCCAGGTCCTCGTCACACAGCTTTCCTTCTTGCTCCACCGCGGTCCAGCTCGCTCCAGGGACGTTGGAGAAGTCCAAAAGCGCAAACACGAAGTCCTCATCCAGGTCCAGAGTCATCTGCTGAAGCAGAATGGAGGCGTACTTGATGTACAACACACCGTAGGAGTCGTCCTTGACACGGCTGACCATCGCATGCAGAGAAGGGTGGACGTCCACTTCGCTTGCCTTCTTCGGCACCACACTGGGGTAGAGAATCATCGGGAAGATGCCGCCGTAGAGCTGGTTATCGATCTGCATCCACTTGACAGCCAGAGACACTGTTTGGATCAGCGGCGAATCGCTGACCCGCAGCTGTACGTCTCTGAATGTGATATAGGCCAGTTCCTTTAGTTGTGCATTGACCAGCGATATGCCGACGCCTGACAGCTTAAGCTGGGCTCGGAAAGTCGCCCCGGTGTCTTGGCCCTTGACTTCGAAAGCCTCGGGACCCGTGGTGGTCCTCGACAACGCCGTGGGCCTGTAAATACTCTTGCTCGCACGGAAATTGCTGAGGATGAGGGTCTGCGTCGGCCCGTCGGCCGCAACGTTGAGGTCGATAATCTTTTGCTGGCCTCCGGAGGTCACAAGCTTCATGGGCATCTGGTTGCCGATTTCCGCCAACTTGACATGTCGCTCCTTATTATTCGTAGCAATCACCACCTCGCGGAACTTGGCAGCAGGAAAGTCCCAAGCGTACGGCATTATACTTCGTGGAGGCAGGCGATATCGGATAGGCTTCCATCCGCTGCGATCCTCGACATCGTCCTCGTCGACGTTCGGGTTGGCCTGATAGAATGTGAATTCTGTGTCGCTCTCGTTGCGCATGGAGAACGGCCAGTTCTTGGTCTCCATGCTCAGGTGCAGGAAGATGGTAGAGTCCTCGATGAGAATCTCCACCCTCACTAGACGCTGCCGCTGGCCCGCTTTGGCAATTTTGACATGCGTCGTCCCGATGTCAGCGATGTTGAACGGCGACGTCCAGTGGTTGTCGATGCCCTGATGGCACAGGCACAGCTGTTTGACCGCAGACTTTTGCATGAAATGCAAAGGCTGCAGGGCACCGGGTGTGAGGGTCATGTATCCCGAGGAACTAGACTCTCGTACAAGAATCTCCTCGCCCAGTTTGTTCTCGAGGACGAACCGTGGAGCCAGCGTGACAACCTTGGTCATTTTGTACTTGCCGTCGCCAGATTTGACCGTAATGCCCAGGTGAATCTCTCTCTGCTTCGACGAGGAGTTGAGCACGACCTCTGAGGTGCTGCCGATGGCGTCGAAACTCTGAGGCTTGCTCCACTCTGATTCGTCCACCTTCAACAGAGCTCGGTTGCGGTGGTCATCGTTCCCATACGAGAACATGAACGGCAGAGCCTTTGGGCGTTCTTGGTCCGAGGTGTCTACGAGGGGGAATTGTCCAGCCGCCGCCTTGGCCTGCTGCAGGAAGCCCTTTGCCCGAATGTTCACGTCCAGGCCCGTCTTGTTCAGGACCACATACGGGCTGTACACGGTGATCTTGAAGGCGCCGCCGCTGTTGGGGATCTTGAAGTAGTGGAGGCTCAGGCTCAGTGGCAGTCCTTGGTCGTCCTTGACAATGATGCGACTCTCCTTGCGGAAGTCCTCGCTGTCGCCAGAGTTGATGATGGCAAAGTCACTCGGCTTGAAGACGGTGTCTTGCATGTCGATGCTCAGTAGCAACAGGTGAGAGAGTTCAACGACATGGACCGGGCTCACGCCGCCCTTGCGCAAGAAGTTGGACCAGTCCTTCTTGGTGTTTTTGTCGTAGATTCTGTACTTGAAGTCGTATGGCAAGAGGTTTTCGAGCGTAACGGGTGCCGATAGCTTGATCTTCATGCAAGGATAGATCCTGGAGTTCGTTAGAGGGGCATGATTGCGCTGAGGGTCTTTGTACTAACTTTGACATGGGGTTGGACTTGTCAAACTGCGCATGAACCTGGAAGTAAAACGGATCACCGTTCTCTCCCTCGCACACCAGCTGCTTTGTCGGCCGCTTGAGCAAATCTCTCCACCAAAGTTGGTCCCTACTCCATTGATAGCCAAAGCCACCGTCCGGCCGCACAAGGGCTCGCTTCTCGTACACGGCACCGACTGGAGCTGGCCGCGAGTCGCCCGGTGCGATTTTCTCAATCTTGAGTAGATGGCCTTCTTGTGCGTCGTAAATACCAAGTTCGACAGGGATCTGGGTGGCATTTTCGACAACAAGAGGGGACCGCAGCGTGACGTATTTCACATTATCGGAGCCGAGATTGACCTCCACGCACAATCGATGTAGGACGTTGTCGGTCTTGGGTCGAAGGCCGTAGAGGAACTCGCCCTCCCGGTTCAGGCGTACGTTCTTGACGGGATCAAACCCGCTGCCTTCTAGTCTGATACCCACGTCGTTCTGGTTAGATTCCGCCAGGAGGTTCTCTCGCATCTTCTCCCAGTGCTCAAAGCTCCATGGGGCTTCTTGTCCGTCATCGAGATGCAGTGTTAGGGGGTCTTCGCTGGTTGGGCTCCTGGAATGCAGCACAACTTCGAAGCCTGTGTAGTTCCTTATGCGATATGGGGCCTCGACTCCGCGTGGCTTGTCCAAGACATCTTGCTCTTTTGTCAAGAAGTCAAAGGATTTAGAAGCCAGTGCAATCGTCGCGGTAGTGATCGTGACGTCGAATGTCCTCTTCGACACCACGTCCACAGACATCAACCCCGAGATCGGTTCCTTGGCTATGCCGAAGCCGACTTGCCACGGCTCCAGGAGTGGCTCCCAGCTCGACTTTGAGAAGTTGTAGACATTGGAGTACAGCTCGATTGCCGCCTCTGCTTTCAGGTTCGACGACCAGTTCTCGGCTGTGGCGGTAAATTCCTTGACACCAACGTCGAGAATGGGGAGTTCGTGCAGGTCGCCGATCAGAACAACTCGGATGCCCTCCACAGTGGCAGATAGCTCCTCGTGCTTGGCTGGGGCGGGTAGCTGGCTTTGGCCCGGCGTCTTTGGTCTCGCTGCAATGGTCTTGGTTCCCTTGGTCTTTGCTAGAGTAGACTGACCACGGCCACTGGTATTTCTCAGTTGCCTCGCCATATGTTGCGTGGGTGTATCTCCCGGGTCCTTTGTCTCATTCCCAGACAGCTCGCCTGCTCTGCTAATGATCTGTAGCGCAAGGAGAATATCTCTTAGGGAGAGTCTCAGGATCAACGGCTCCACCTCGATGTGTATGTTGGACAGGTTTGGCCGTGAGCTGTCCATGCTCAGCTGGATCGAAAAGTCGTCAATGATTCGAAGGCGTGATGTTTCAAACTTGTCCATCCGGCACAAAAACATGCCGACCTCGGAGATTTGAAACGTGAGCGCGTGCTGTTGCGAGAGAAGCATCTGCCGAACGTTCAAGACAATCGCCTCGGAGCTTGAACTCAGAGGGTTCGCGATCAGAATGACTTGAGCATCTACTAGGTTGACCCGGAACGCCATGCTCATGGCAGGCTGCTCCTTGGAGTCGAACTCGGCGGGCCGCCGAGACACCTGGGACTTTGGCCGCTCAGGTTTCGCGCCTGTGAATGTTACTTGCATGGAATCCGCATCTGATTCTTCGGGCGTCTCTGTGACGCTTTCGTCGTCCATCGGACTGGTATCGGTCACCGTCAAGCCCTCTGTCGCGAATTTCTGGATGGCAAAGAGATAATCCAGCGCAAAAATGACTCGAGGGCTGTCGATCGTGGCCATGGCGATCAAACTGCGTTCTTTGCCGCCGGACATTGTGACGCTGGCCATCAGCTGCTGGGCCTCTTTGTTGGAAGACGTCATGATCCGACGGAATTTGTTGGTGTCTCTCGGACGGGTGTCATAGATGGTGAATGAGCGTATAAGGAGTTCTGCCTCTAGAGAACCATCAGACAACATCCGCGTCTTGACCTTGGTGTCGTCGAGCGAGAATCGCGACAGGCTGGACGCGGCCAAGTCACCGACTGGTTCGCCATCCTTGGCCATGATGAGCTCGAGGCCCACCGTAGCAACACTGAACACCAGGTCGAACTTTGTCCACGTGTTCTCGACGGATCCCAACTCCGGGCCGAGATCAACGAGGTTCCCGTCGCCGCCGGACCCATCTCTTGCCGGCATGGTTCTCGCACGCTGCAAAGTATCCTCGTCGACAAGCTGGGCAGCTTCCTCGTCGCGGTCGTCGCCTTCTCCAGCAAACGCAGCTGGGACGGACTTGGAAATCTCCATCAAGAACTTGAGCTGATGCTGAGTTAGACGGAGCTTAATATCGGACAATGATCCTTCGACTTCCGTGTCTGGACGTTTCACGCCATTCTTATGCTCGGCGTATGTGATGTTGAATCCCAGATCCACGTGGTCAATCATCTCGAGCTCTTCCGATTTGTCATCCTTGTAATGAAGGTCCGAGGTGAGTCGAACATTCCTGATGCCAGCGGATATCTTCATGGCAATCACTGCGTCCTTGCTGTCGTTGAGCGGTGCAAACTTGTTCTGGGCATAGATCTCGCCCAGGTACGCCGTGACGAGGTCACGCTTAGGCTGACCGGGCACCATCAGACGAGGGAACACGACAATCGGCGTCTTCACGACGACGTCAAACTTGAACCTGCTCGGGCTTTGCTGGATCTGATTGGCTCGGGAAACGGCAGCCTGTCTAGCAGCATTGTACAGAGCTTGCATCTTGCCGAACTTGACCAAAAAGTCAATAATTTTGCGGAACGGCTCTTGGACAAAGTTGACCTTGACAGATCCAGCGCGGAGGTAGATGGAACTATCATAACCTGGGTATGCTTGCTGATTGGTCGAGTCGAATGTCTCGTACCGGAAATCAGCAAGGTCGTCGCCATGTATGGTGACCAGTTTGCGTAGATTCGAGTCCTCGGACACTCCAAGGTTCACATCATCAACGAGGGATAGGTCGCCTAACTTGGCAGAGATGCGCATGGCCTTTCCACGCAGGAAAATTCCGGCATCAGCCTGGTGAAACGAGAGCGTCGCGAGCCTGATGCCGTCGTTATTGAGGATGAGCCGAATACTCTTCAGATCTACCTTGACCCTGATGGAGCCCACGTTCGCGATCTGCTTTGCGGATTGTACTGCTGCTTCTTCGTCCATGGCCTCGTCACTGCCATCTGGTTCGGGGAGCGCCGGTTGAACTTGCTCCTGCTCGTTGTTACCACTCGTAAAGGTGATGAGGATAAAGTCCAGCAGCGTCAACAGGGTCTTGCGAGTCACAACAATGTTGATCGTCGAGATCGCAGCGGTGATGTTTGTTTCGACTCCCTCATACACTGGCATGAACTCTGGTGACTGTCGATTCACCCTCGTGAACTTGACGTGGACAAGACTTCGCCCGGCTTTCAGGTCGTCGTTGTCCCCGGATGTGACGATTGACTTGAACTCGCCGGAGGGGTTGTCGACAAAGTCTTCCACGGATACAGCTCCAAGGGACACCTCAGCTGCCATGTCAAAAGGCCGGGTGTAAAACGCGAGATCGAAACGTTCAGCCACTAATTCAACTAGCAGAGCGTCCGGCTTCCTCTTGTCCGGGTCACTCCGATAAAGCGAGCCCTTCAGAGTGTCCACTTTGAAATTGAATTCGAAGCTCCGCTGCTGGATCTTTAGCTGTTGCTCATCGACTCCATCCGTGGCGTCCTCGAAATCGTCATCTTCATCGTCCATGTCGTTCAGGATAACAGCAGTCTGTGGCTGCATGAATGGGAAGGCAGACGATTGCCGGCGCTCGCGCTGCGACTTCCGCCGAGACTCGTTCGAAGCACTGACGACGAGCTGTGGACGCGGAGACTGTTTAGGCTGATCCTGAGACGCCGGCTCAAGCTGCCCCTGTTTTCTGATCTTGGGGATAGCTGCATCGATGATCTTCATCAGATTCCTGTATTTCGAATCCGATACCGTGGCATGCAGCATGGGCAAGTGGCCCGATACCTTCAGCTTCGTCAGATTTGGCGCCTTGGGCAAAATAGAAATCTCTACGACAAAGTCCACATTGATCTGCTCGACCACATGCAGCCCAGAGTCGTCGCTATTCTTGGTCAGCTGCGCCTTGGTCTCCTCGATAGAGGGTCCGATGAGGACTTGGGTAGATGTGAGCTTGACGATGAACTTGTCGTACATGACGGACTCAAGCCGCTTGAAGTCTTCCTCGCCGTACGACTGTCGTTGCTTCGCTTGGATCTCCTTCATGGTACCTTGGTCAACCAGCTCACTGTTGACATGTATGTGACCCGCGTCAACAATAAGACAGGTTGAGTCCTCCGTGGTAATGCTGACAGGGACGATGATGAGTGGCGCCTGCAGGTCCAGCTCGGCGTTGATCGTCCTGTGCTCTTCCAACGCAAATTCCAGTCCAGCGCGGGTTTGCTCCCGGATGCCTTCGACGGTTGCACCGGCGCTCTCCATCAGTGCCGTGATCGACTCCATGTGTCGCTCGGGTGGCCTGAAGAAGTCGACGATTCCGACGACAAAGCTGGGGTTCCAGACCACTTCGAGCGGCTTTAGCCTGCCGACGACTGCGATGTCACCCTCGCGCTCGATGGGATTCTTCTCAACTTCAAACCGGAAGAATGGCTCCTCGTTGCTCTTCTCCAGCTCCATCAAGGACAATCGCTGGCGCCTCTTCGTCTCCGGAGCGTCCTTGACGCGCACAATCTCGGGATAGAGACTGTCGGGGGTGGTGCCATCATTCACCCGCAATCCCCCGAGGCTGATGTTGGCAAGCAAGGAGTCCTTTCGTTGCAGGGCCTTGGCCTTGAACACGTCAAAGTGCAAACTCAGGAGATCCGTGGGACCGTCATGGGGGCTTTTCTTCAGCGTGAAGCTTCCGGTGCTCAGAGAGGCCTCGAGACACAGCTTGACTGCCTCTCGCGGGATGTCGACGGCCTCTGCCAAGGCCGCCTTCTCGTTCCAGTCAATCATGTCGTACAGCTCCTTTCGCTGCTCCTCGGTCATCTGGGTGTTTTCTTCATTCTGCTCTATCGTGCCCTGAGGTTTCGATCCCCACATCCACGCCAACCAGCCCTGCTGGTCTTGTTGCTGCGACTGCTTCTTCAGCGCTTCAGCGTCCTCCTTCCTCAGTTGGTTGCGAGCCAGAGATCGCCAGAAGCGCAGGTCCTCGTAGTCCAGCTTCCACTCGAGCTTCGCAAGGTCATCGTTTTCGTCTGGCGCCAGTTGGTGTTGCTGTTTCTTCTTTTTGAAGAGTTCGATGTATCTAATGCGATCATCGCGGCGCTCTCTGAAGTAGTCCCAGGACCACTTGCGGTTGCGTTCGTGGATCTTGCCCAGTACGGCTTTCCCAGAAAACTGGAGCCAGGCCCGTGGATCTTCCTTTGGACGAACTCCCTTTGGTTGAAGCGCTTTGTATTCCTGGTGGCGAATAAAGTAGTGGAACAGATCCACCATCATCAGAGCATCGCGGTACTGGTCATCGTCGAGGACGAGACCGATTTCCTCAAACAACAGGTTGGCCTTGAACTTTGGTGCATGGATGTCGCCAGACTTGTCGAGTTCGATCTTTGCCTGTCCGCTGACGGGCTTTAGGATGAACTGGTGGTTCGAGGTGGCGGCGTTGGCCTTGCCGACCATGCTCCTGAACTTGTCGACCATGTCCTGGTGAGACATGGCCTTCTCAGCCGTCGGCTCTGCCTCGCGGCCGCTACCAAACAATTCCGAGTCCGTGTTCCAGTACACGGCCAGTGCGCCGAGGGTGGCGAGCTTGTGCGTGACTGTCGAGGAATCCTGTATAAAGGTCGGCTTCCATTGGCCGTCGGTGCTCACGGCGCTGAATTCCTCGAGCGTAAGTCCCAGGGCGAACGGGTGGCCGGGCGCCGATATGGAGTCTTCGTATCGGATGTGGATGTTCTTGACCGTGACCTGAAGGTTGTCGGCGATTTTGGTGACCAGGCTCTGCGTGAAGCTCTGGTTCTTCTGTTGCTCCTCCCGGCTCATGCCTTCGCGGTTCTTTTCCTTTAGCAGCTCGGCGCTGTCAAGCCTCTCCATCTTGAGGCGCTGCTTCCTGCGTTGCTCCTCGTCCTCGTCGTACTCGGCCTCCTCCTTGGGACTGGCGAGCAGGAAGACGTCTTCGACAAAGACCTTGACGGGGGCGCCGCGCAGGTTGGACCAGGGGATGACGAGGGTGAGCTCGCCGAGATGGCCCTCCATGACGTTGATGGGCAGCTTGAGCTGGTCCAGGGCCTCGCGCCGCAGCGCGAGGTTGCGGAGCTTTACATCGCCAGACCAGATACCGACCTTGAGCTGTGTTGGATCGAAGTTCTTGACATACATGCCCAGGAAGCGGTTGATCAAGCCCGCGACGAGGCCTTCCAACATGGCGAAGGAGGCGGTGCCGTAACCCGGGCCGGGGAAGGAAGCGAAGCTGGAGTGTGCGATTCGGGAACTACAAGGGCATCATCGGTAGGCGAAGAGCGTGGCGCGCGTCACGATTGGGCAGGAGGGTCGAGCCGACAGCGGTCTCCGTCGCCGTGATGGTGGCCGTGGCCGTGGCGGTAGCCGTCGGTGTGGCCGTCGTGGCCGTCGTCGTCGTCGTCGTCGTTGCTTCTATCAGTCGTGTCGATGCGGTCGGTTGGACAGGTAGGTGTGGTGCGGAGGGGCTCCAGCCGACGGCTATAGGCAACGGTGAGAAGGAGGGTCGGCGCTGGTTCCGTAGGGGGTTGAACAAGTTCGTGACGGTCGATTCAGGAGCCCGTCGGCTGCTTTGCCTGATTAGCCGAACCCGGTGCGTGCTGGGCACAGATGACGCAGAATAATCCAGATGCCAGCGAGGCGCAGAGCTGGCGGGAGCAGCAGCTGTGGGTGTGGCCGTGTGACGTAGCGCAGCGCTACTGTTAGGCGATCTGAGTGGGCAGCGAACGCCGAGGTTTTGGCGGCTCCTCTAGCCTCGGATCGTCCTGAGCGGCCATGATGGGGCGAGCCACCTCAGAAGCACTCGCGACCCGTCTCGCGACCTTGCATCCCAGATACCGGTTTCCGGACAAAGAGCCAACATGCATCAGAGCCACTGCATGGTGGGGGATGCCCATTCAAAGCTGGGCCGTCTCCCTCTTTAATTTGCCGCCGTTGTGCCATCCCTCTTTCTTCATCTACTCCGTCGGCCTCGCCAGCCTTGCGACATGTCCTCTCGCGAAAGACGTGCCGACCCAGCATCTATGCGGGCCGCGCCAAGTCCAATGGCTGGGTGAGCGGTCAGCATATGGAGCGCGACAAGGAGGGGGGCCTCAACAATTACGAGCCCAAGGTTCTCGCCAAGCAGGATGCTCTCCCTGAGAAGTTTGCAATGTACGCCTCCCCTCGCACCCCGGTCCTAGTTCCAGCTGACTTGGGTAGATGGTCTTGGGACAAGACCTATCGCAGTCGCCCATTCGACTGCAAAGCATGGTCTCTCCGCAAAGACGCCCCTGTCCCCGAACTACACGACTGAAAGACATCTGGAGATTTCATAAAAATTGGTCCACCGGCAGACTCAGTGCACGCCGTACCGCCACGACGCTTCGAGCACGTGCGAAGGAGTTCAAGGCCGGCTTCAGCCGATACACGGGGAACGAAATGAATGATGAGGACACAGGAGGTCAACCATATACGGATACCGCGACCGTCTGTACCTATCGAGCTGATAAGACGACATAGTGGCTGAAGCATGTCCTCCCATATGAGAAGAGGAGTGGGGTCAAGATATCGAGATGCCCAAGTTCAACTATAAGCCGATTGACCTGGATCAAAACCCGGCATGGGATGTAGCTCTCATCTTCTGTCTGCACCTTGCACTGGTTTCTCACTGGGTTTTTCCCGTGTCGTGACGTGAACTTCGCTCACATGCTCCGAAGCTGGCGAACACTCGCCAAGAACTGACCGGCGTAATGGCGGCAACCGTTCTCCTGAATGGACGTACGTTGACGAGCCCGCCCACGCTATTCGACTCTCGTAGTGCGTTCCGCATTAGAGGGATCTCCGGTGGGAATGATGAGTGGCTCAGCTTCTGGTTTCTGGATGCACAGTGATCTGGGTTGTCCTCTAGCGCTGGCTTGAACAGGAGGGGATTCGACGCTTGCGCAGGGTAGGAGTAGTGGCATGGCTGTATGGACCTTGTAGTACAACCATCCTTGAGCGCTTGCCATGGTCGATGACATGGACAACGTGTGACCAAGCCATTCGCTGGCAACGGGCGTGAATGCCCCCCAACACGGGACCGGCCAGGCTGTGGCACGCCGTTTCTGTGCAAGCTGGCAGCAGGTACTGGTAAACGAAGCGCTGCAAATCCAATACATTAAGCCGCCGATGGCAAAAGGATGCTGCAGACATGGGTGTCACAGTCGTGGTCGTAAATGTCACCGTTGGTGGTGTTGATGGGTAGGGGCGGTACGAAGTAGGGTCATGGATATTTTGAATTATGGCGAATATGCATAAAAACAACGATACCTCCATCGAGTTTGAAGGGTCATATTTCCGACGTCCTAGACCATCTGTTGCTCTGGAGGGAGAGGTGAACGATGAATATGACCTAGTGGATGCAATGCTAAAGAATGAGGCGACGTAGGTAGAAGCATGATGATCACTTCAAATCAGCGCCAATGTGAGGAAATTCGAGACGAATCTCGTGTGCCAATCTGAATTCAAATTCCTAATAGACGAATGGCATTTCATTCGCGAAACGGCTTCTCGTGCACCCACATCCCGATCTGAGCGTATCGGGGAGCCTTGATATCCACCCATTCCCTCTGTCGACCCAGGCGCAATGTTGCGACACTTGGTATCGCTTCGCACCGTGATTCTACTTCTTCGGCTTTTGGGTCGCGCTTGCAAATGGCAGCCGGGTTGGGTCGAAGAATATTCAACATCTCAAACGGAGCATTCGACGCTGTGAGGCATGCTGTCGATCCTGACAGTCATGGTCATCAGGTGTGTTCAGGTGTGTTCAGGTGTGTTCAAACACACAAGGATCGGAAGCAAACCCACTCGTCAGTTTTCAACGCAGTAAAGAATGCCAGTGATGGAATAGTTCACCAACTGGCCAAGTCGAGCGGCAATATAATTATAAGAAGTAGGCGTAGTGGCATGTTTGCACAGATGCCAAGCAATGCTGATTCGGTGGCAGGGCAATCAGACGAAAAATCAGGACTACCGCCCCTTATATTTGCAATGAACATCGAGTGACCAACTGATGTCGGTATCCAGATTAACCACCACAATAAGTTCCGATGGAGGGCGATGGGCGATGACTGGGTGAGTGCGGGTTGTCTCCACTCTGGGCTCGGCCCGTGGCCCGTGTCAACTCGGCAACTCCCGCACACGGAAACGGAAGAGCTGGCGTTTCAACGTTTTAACACCCGACCCTGCCCCACAGCTCCTGACCTCTCTAGAGGGAATCTTCCTTCGCCCAGTACCCTGGCGCTTGTCCCCGAGAACATTAACAACACTTGCCCTGAGCAAGGACGCTCTGCGCTCCGACGAGCCGACGTGCTATTTGCTCTATATTACCGTTTAGGTAGCAACTAACCGATCCATGACGACGTAAGGCGAAATAACCAATCCTGTCTTAGGAGAGGCGCTAGGAGGCAGCCCTCTTACTGTTCGCTGCACGGCTGTTCGGCAGGGAGGTGTGCTCGCGAGGCATCTGTAAGGGTCGGTAAGGGTCGGCTGCGGCGAGGAAGGCTCTAATCTGCCTTGCCGTAGCCGTTATGTAGGCCAGGTTATAGGAAGGCTGTGACTGAGGGGATAGGGGCGGGGCAGGGGATTCTTGAGTAGGGTCACCCTACGCGGATCACCCTACGCGGATCCGGCGGACTCTAGTACGAGCTTGATCGCGAGGGCGGCGTCATCGGCCTGCCGCCGTAGCACGAGGCAAACCTGCTTCGTGGCTTGGGTCGCGGGTGACGGCAGCGCCGCACGCACATCCGGCGGAGCGGATGAAGGTGGCGCGGCGGCCGCCCTCGGCGGCGTGGGCGATGCTGGTGTGGGCGAGGGACGGCCGCAGCGCCAGCTGCACCGCCGTCCTCTAAGCCAAGAGGAGCTGGACAATGAGTCGGCTGTTGTTTCCCTAAGTTGATGGGTCCGGTCCTGCTTGTTTCGCCACCTTTGACCATCAACAATTACCGCTTCCACCCGACCGGCCAGATAGGATTCGGCAGAGCTTGGCGAGGCGCACCCCCCCGTCATGGTCTTCTGACCCGGTCAGATCGAGTTCGTCAGGGTGGTGGCGGACGACTGCGGCCTCCCGCTGTACTAGTCTAGGGCGAAGGGCCTGGACGCGGAGGCCAGTCAGCGCGGAGTTGAGTCAAACAAAATCAATTGAGACGGGGAGTTGTATCCTTCTAGGAGGAACCCGAGCAGGCGCCTTCAATATCTATCGTCCTCCTTAGCCCATCTGATCCTACCATCAGAATGCTTGTGGAAGAGACGGCCGCTTGCGTCCCGCTGCCAATAGCTCTTCCCCTTGCTCTTTTGTCCAGAGGATCCGCGAGAGGATGCTGACGGCGATGAGGCCTTTCGTTTCTGGCCACCGCTGCTGGGAACGGAGTCATTCGTAGGTGGGAGTGACGACGAGACGGAGCTGGACGCCCTGAATGACTGAGAAGACACCGCAGGCGTGGACTCGCACGGTTGCTCGACCACCTCGTAGCTAGCTTCGTCTTCGTCTTCGTCTCCGTTCGTCTCCTCGAAAGTGCCATCAGCAACAGGCGGAGCTGCTTCGGCAATGGGTTGGATGCCACCACGACGCTGCTTCCAGTGCTCCTTTAGCTGGTCCCTCAGATCGCACGACTGTTTCCGCACGTGGTCCTGTTCATTCCTAAGCCCTCTTCGGCCCTCGTTATGCTCCTGGCGATATTTCAAAAGGCTTGCCGACGCGATGGGATACTGGTGATATTCAAACGTGCCGTCGTCTGATCGAGCGGCATAGTGTGCATATAAGTTGAGATTGGTGCCGTCCGTGGTGAAAGTCGTTATCTCGGCATGGCCAGGGGGGTCAGATTTGCCGAGGTAGGAAAGGGCCTGGTTCCGGGCGTAGACAAGAGCGGCCCCGTCATAGGCGCTCTGCAGCCTCGCTTCTGTCATATCCTTTCCAGGTCTTCTTCCTCTCCCCAGCCAAATGCGGCAGCGTTACGGAACGGGGGTCATCCTGGTAAAGAACAGCCCCGCTGACATCTCTGTGGATCGGGAATGGGCGGAATTCTCCCATCTCAAGACCCTCAACGTAGTCAGGTTGCGGAGCAGACAGGCCATTGTTGAAGCCAACGTCTTTCGGAAAGCCGGTAAATGCCCGATTTAAGGTCCTTTTGTAACCTTTTTGGATACTTCTTCAGCAGGTGCCCGCCGACCTCGAAGACCATGGTCGCTTCATTTCCGACCCCTTCAACCGTATCGATGTAGTCCCCGTACGCCGATTCGGTCGGGGAAGCCGTTTCGCGAGGCTGAGCGTATCGTTCGCGGATATCCTCGAGATTCTCAGGAAGCTTGGAGTACCCTGGTCCAAGGATGCCGTTTTCGTAGGCCTGGATAGCGAAACCAGACAACGTTGTTGAAGTGGTCTTTGTCGACTCCCCATCCGTGGATTCAGTGAAAGCAGACGCCGACGCGTTCTTGCTTGCCTTCTCCTTCCCCATCTTGTTGAACAGGGCCAAGGTCTTGCGCGTCAACCGCACCCGCTTTAGTTCGCGTTCGTCGTCGTCGCCGTCGCCGTAGCTGTCGATCTGCCGTTTCCGTAGCCGTGTTACTTGAGGGACTTGCTCTTGCCCCTCGACCTTGGGCTCAGGGAGGGAGGTGTCTCGACGCGTGGGAGGCTTAGGCTTTGGATGTTGTATAGTGGTCTGCACGATCTCCTCCGTTAGTCGTTGGCTTGTGTCAGGGAACGTCTCCATGCCTTGTCCGCCTGTTCTGCTTCCTCGACTCTAGGCCGGTGTGCGTCCGTTCGCGCCAACCGGGCCCTCTTTGCCGGCAACAGATGGCTTTCGGATGTCGCGTCGAGTTGCCTCTTCGCCGTCTGCTCGGGGGTCGCGTCTCGGGTGAGGCCTCCGTTCACTGGAGACTGCACCCGCGGAATCTCTGTACCTGGCGAGTTAGCCATCATCCGCTCCCGCGAAAAAGTGTTGATGACTGCATACCTGCACCCTTGTGTGGAGCGGCGGCTAGCAGGTTGTTCTGCGCGGCCTTGGTCGGTGTCGCACGAGAACGGCGGGTCCGCGCCTTGGTACGTCCGCCGTTCATGGCAGAAAACGCACTGACGCGTGCGGGATGGATAGGTTTTCTATCAGCGCTCAGGCTGGCCGACAGAATGAGAGCCGCCAGGCCGTGGGTTTCGTCGCATGCGGTTGCAGAGATGTGTTGTCGAGATGATCGTTCGAGTCGGCAAGATGTTGGCGGCGGTTGGGATTGATTGGCCGTTGGCGGCTGCCTGCGGGATAGTTCGCATGACCCACCCCGGCCACAATTTCGAAGTTGGCGCATTGGCCTACTATTCGCTATTTTTTGCGGCGCATGTTCGCCTGGCGGTTAAACCTTCGAGCAGCAGACGAACGCGAGGTGAGCCCGGATGGGTTATTGGCGGGGTGTACTCCGTAGTGTCCTGTTGGTTGCGGCTGGGAGCATGCTGTCCGACTGCAACTTGTGTGATCGCTCATTGCCTGCCACTGTACCACATGAAAACTGTAATGTGAGATATGACTAACACATGTAGACGGGGATCCTCAAGCTCAGTATATTACACTGTTCGACGCAGTGGAGCAGACGCCATGTTCAGGGTAAAGGGTCCAGCGGAACAGACCGTGATAAAGGGAACCGGCAACGGGGCGGAAGCAACCCGACCACCCCCTCGAAATATATCGGATCATGTCTCCTCGCCGCGCCCTCATCTTTGGCGCCTCGGGCATTACGGGCTGGTCCCTCGTCCAAGAGGCGCTGACGTACCCCACGCCGACGACCTTTGACGGGGTCATTGGCCTCACCAATCGGCCCCTGACGAAAGCGGAGGCCCTGCTTCCTGATGATGAGCGATTGTTCTTGTATAGCGGCATCAACCTGAGCGCGGGGGTGGACGCCGTCGAGGCTGGCATGGAGCGCATCCCGGGTATTGAGGGAGTGACGCATGTGTACTTTGGTGGTAAGTTGAATGGCTGCGAGAGCGGAGAGACAAGACTGGCGTGCTTCGAGCTTGACCATTTGCTGACCTGGCTTGCAGCTTACACTGGCCACGGAACCGGCTTTGAGGGGATCAAGAGGTCGAACGTTGAGATCCTCCGGAATGCCGTGCTGGCTGTCGAGAAGCTTTGTCCATACTTGCAATTCTGGACCCTCCAAACTGGCGGAAAGGCATGTCCCACGACCCTAAGTTTCCTACCCTTCCACTACGTCTCGATATTGCGATGGCATGTACATTCACCTAACCCTTTCTAGTGGTACGGATTCGAGTTTGCAGACAAGATCGGCGTCCCTAACACGCCAATAAAGGAGTCTACCCCGCGCATTCCAGAGCCCTACGCGTCGAACATCATGTACTACGCCCAGTTCGACCTGCTTGACCGGCTTTCCAAGGGCAAGAACTGGTCCTTTGCGGAGGTTAGGCCCGACGGCGTTGTATGCATCTCCCCTCCTTCCAACCCAGCCCCGCCTGCTAACATTCCCCATCAGTCAGGCTTCGTCCCCTCCAATAATGCCATGAACCTCGCCCAGTCCCTCGCCCTCTTCCTGTCATTCCACGCCTCGCGCGTCCCCCGAGGCACGCACGTGTCGTACCCGGGCCCCCTCTCCGCCTACACCGCGCGGCATAGCGACACCTCGCAATCGCGCCTCGCCCGCTTCCACATCTTCGCGTCGCTGCACCCGGGCGCGACCGCCGGGCAGAGCTTCAACGTAGGCGACGAGGACGCCGGCACGAGCTGGGCGGAGAAGTGGCCGCTGCTAGCTGCGGAGTTTGGGCTAGTAGGGGACGGGCCGTCGGCAGACCCCAGCGCTCCACCGCTCAATATACAGGAGTACATGGAGGAACATCGTGGGGAGTGGCGCGCGTGGGTCGCGCAGCAGGGGCTCAAGAAAGGGGCGCTAGAGGGAACAGACTTTGGGTTCCTGACAATGTTCATGGGTAGGGCAGTGTTCGGGCGGGAGTATGATTTGTCGAAGGCGAGGGGTAACGGGTGGGAAGAGAGAGGCGTAGCGGTAGAGGGCTATCTGGAAGCATTTCGTCTTATGAGAAGGGTTGGGATTATTTCTGCGTGAGGGATAGTGTAGCCAGTGAAATGAAACTGGCGGTTGGCAAATTCCTAGTGCGCTTGCAATGCTGAATGGGGAGAGTTAGTAGGGTTCGCACTTTAACTGAACCATCTCAACAGGATCCGTCTTCAGGGCAAAAACGCAATACATGCAGAAAGGCAGGTTCGGGATCATTATAGTAGAGGCCTGGAGCAAGCAACTTCTCAAGGTCCTTTTGAGAGGGTTTTCGAGAAGCAAGAGACGATAAGGGCTGAGGCATAATTGGAAGGCACGGGAATCAATGATTTGACAGGCGGGAGAGACTCAAGGCTCCATGCATGTCGTGTGGTCTGAGGTTGCTCGGAGCACACGGAACGGCCTTTGTCAGCGCCCGTCCCGGTGTTGAGGTGGGTGCCGGAGCTCAAGCTGGGCCCACCTACCGGGACGGCGGAGCTCCCGCCCAATGAGAGCGCTAAGACGCGGTCGGAACAATTTCATGAACAGCAACTTTTGAGAAGATCAGGACGGTCTGTGGTGAAAGGCGGCTCTTCCATCAGGAGAATACGACCAGAAATCTAGCACTTTCATCCAAAGACTGGCAGGCAACTACGAATGCCATCGCACTTTGAGAAACCTGCAGTTGACGATTGCTTGAATGAGTTTGCAAATCACAATGATGAATAAACCTATCATATTCCCACCAGTGGGCAGTTTGTTTTTCCACGGGCACGTCGGGGGCTATACCTAGTTCCAGGGCGCGAAAAGGATCATCGGTCGTGCTAAAATCGTTAACTCCAATATGTCAATTTACTAGGTCTATCTAGCAATCCTCAGCTGTCTAGGCGAATACGAGCCATATCTCATGGAGATCGGCAAATGGAACAGTTTCTGACCACGGCCAAATACATACCTCGGCAGACCCTGCGCTCGCATTCGGTTCGGAGTATTTGTCGCCCCGCTCCGAGATAAAACTAAGCTCTTCCCTCTGCACTAACTTATTCCATCATCCATCCCACTGCGGTTGAATTGTTACCTGAACGATATGGACAATTCCCAACGTCTGCCCGACCAACTCGACCTATTCTTCTACACTGGAAACGAAATATTGTATGAAGATCTGACCAAATACAAGCGATATGGACTGCATCCGATCAGACTCGGCGACATCCTTCCCCAGCCGTCCACTTGTGTCAGTGATCTGGCTAAAAAGCCGAGGTATCGTATTATGCTGAAACTCGGCTTTGGGGCATTTGCTACAGTCTGGCTTGCTCGCGACCTTGTCGAGAAGTAAGTGACCTTCTGACCGAATGATTATGATAAGTCAATTTATCCCCATAGACGATATGTTGCCGTGAAAGTTTGTCTAGGGTCAGATATGCCTCACGCAAACAGAGAAACAGAGATTCTGTCTCAGCTTCACGAAACCGGACGAGGCAAGCCTGGCTATCAGAGAGTTATTTAACTCTTTGACGTCTTTATTATCGAAGGGCCGAATGGATTCCACGAATGTTTAGTCACCGAAGTCATCTCCCCCCTAAGTGATCCAGACGTCATGCAACAGTGTTCCTCCGAGATTATATGCCAAATTATGGAGGGGTTTGCCTTCTTCATGAACAAGGGATAGCACACGGAGGTACAATTAGTAGGATACACCAACGAGACTCAGCGAACTGACGGTATACAGACCCACACATTGCCAATTTTGGAATTGCTCTCCCACAGTTGGACCGGTTCGATGAAGACGACATCACCGAATACTTTGCGAATCCTGAAATCATTCCCGTCGTTCCACGCGATCCATCATTCCCATTGCATTCGGTGCCGCCTTATCTGGTTCAATCTGTATTGATCGCCGATTTTTTACAAGCCATGAAATCCTTCCCTGCAAGCTCGGCAATGTCTGTTAGGATTCTGGACTTTGGAAGACGTAAGTCTATATCCAGCCTCCTTTTCCACTAATACGATTGATTTACTCGGTTAGCCTACAGGACGAGTGAGAAGGTCCCATTGTTGCCAGGAGCAGCGCCTAACGCGATTCGCCCTCCCGAAGTCGTAATCCATGAACTCTACAAAGGCAAAGCGGGCTCTATTTGGAGTAAAGCAGCTGATATCTGGGCGGTCGGATGTACGGTAGGTAATGCTGCGTGTACTTTCAAGGTACAGTCGCTAATAGCTATACATAGTTGTACCATATCAAATGGGGGAACGAACTTATTACGACATGGGGATCTCTCGACGACTATCTCTTTCGGGCTATTCAATTTGGTGGACCTCCGCCAAAGGCTTGGCTCGAACTTTGGAACACATGTGATCGCCATGATGGGAATGTTCGTTTCATCTAACATCTCTCGTTTACTGCGATAGCAAACCTTATGCTGATACTTTCCAGCACCAAGCTCCTTTAACCGGGTTAAGGCCTGGGAGGTGCGCGAGGCGAACCGCAACCCATCTAGGGGAACCTAGGATGAGGAGAGAGAAGTCTTCCTTGACCTGATCAAAAAGATGATTGTGACAAAGCCTGACGAACGGGGTCTGATGGCAGACCTGTTGACTCATCCGTTCATTCAGAAGAGGCTCCTCGCATCAGGCTCAAGACGTTGATGCCTCTCGGTGGTGACTTTGGCCAACAAGCTGTGAGCAGGGAAGGTGAAGGTGTGGTCCAACTTTGGACGCTTCTCGTGCTGGACTGAAGGACAGCCAAATGCATAGGGCGCACTCAAGGTACCGTACCATACAGATTGAATTACTTCGGTATAGACAGAGTTCCAATTCACTCTACTAATCCACTGGCGGAGGCAGTGGAGTGGATAGACCTTAATCCACAGAGCCCGTCAGTGTAGTAGATCCATTTGATGCCGTCGTGGACGTGGAATGGATGAAGTGGATTAATTAGTGCATGACTGGATGAGTCCATTACGTCGGCAATTCGCATGCTGAAGAGTGAAGGTATTCCCAACGCCCCGACCTGATTAAGTACTGCCATTTGTGATAGTAAAGCTATTCCCAAGCACTTTCTTCTTAGTGGCGCTCTACTACATTCTCAAGCCACGCTATTGCCCACTCTTGAAGCTCGTCGTCTGTCATGTGAGCTGTCTTGAGGTTGCCATGCTATTCTGCTACTAAGATAAAGTAAGGGTCTAAATCTCGAATAATACCAGCCCTAATTAATATAAAGAATAGATTCACTAAGTACCTCCAGTTAGGTATGAAAGATAATAGAGTATAAGGCTCAGTATTAGCTCTGTCTATCCTCTGTATTACGAGAGAGACTACATCTTAGAGACGAAGAAAACTTCTACTAAGTTCAGTATAGAGGGGCCCTTTTTATAGGTATGCCTTGCGTCCTGACGGATCGGTAGGTGACATCCTGGTATTACCTTAGTGACACCTCGGTGACATCCCGGTGATGACATAGCGATATGCTGGTGACGCACAAGCCTGTCATTACTCGATCTATCCTGACCATGTTTAGCAGCTTTCTCGAATAGCCAAGGTAATCGGCTCCCTGCGCTCCTCCAGGCATTGCTCCTCAACAAAGCTCTGACATCATTGCAACAAAGCCGCAGCTTTTAGATTCTCAAGCGGCACTTACACGTACATCATGACAAGTCCTGTTGGTCTTGACGGTCGGAAATGTGCGAGCTCTAAGGTAGCCGACAGAGCGTTGGGTACGAGGGCTGGCGTTTCATTCACGCACACTTCAACCCCCGGATTCCGTCGCAAGAGATTATTAAACTAGTATATTCACGCCCCTACCACAGCGCAGCAGGGCGCCACAAAGTTTCCATACCGCCGATCACCTTCATAGTTCTATCAACCGCATGAAAGAAACGGGGGTATGTGTCCCAACGCCCTGAAAATGCACAGATACCCTCTGCGGCTGGCCGTCGTCCAGAGCCGCGTCGGATTGTTTGCCCACATATCATCATCATGGCGACCGGTCGGGCGCAACAAGAAACCATCCTTCAAACACTGCTTCTCGGGTGCCGAGCGCTCTAAGGCCGAGGGAATCCCTGCTTGGCCTTTGTGGCGTTAGAAAACTGCTCGTGCTAGTCGTCATGGGCTGGGGGAGCGTACCTTCATCTGCTCAATTCGGGCCTTTAGCTGGCTCGTCACCTCGGCAGCTCTCCTCCAGCTCTCGCCGGGGGCACCCCCAGATGGCTGCGGCAGGGAAGAGACGGGACGCTCTCTCGTCATGCCAGTCCCCGAGTCGCTCCCGTCATCTCGGGACGGTGCGCCTCTGAAGCCCCTAGCCGGAGAGCCTCGTCCCGAAGACGCGGTACTGCCAGCGTGTCGCATCTCGGGGCTCAACTTGCTTCTCGGGTACATCATCTCTCCGTTTTCCTTCTCCTCAGACAAGGTGCTCGCGAAGCTCATCCGGTTCCGGTTCGCCGCCGCAAACCCAGGATCACGGAAGATGCCGGCATCATCATGAGTCGGGGAGGTAACTGCTGACCACGAGATTAGAAAATGGGGCAAGGGTGATTGCCATGATTGACGAGGCTCACCTGGACTTCCCATGCCCGACGCAGCACCGAGTCCTTCGGCACGGCTCAGCGCTCTCTTCAAGCGCTCCAGCTCGCGCCTCAGCCTCTCGTTGACCTGTTCGGTCGCCTCGACATCGCTGCGGGCACGAACAAGTTGTGTCTCCTTGGCCTTGATGCTCAAGACATCGCGTGTGTGGTCCTCGATCAGGCCCGCATTCTGATTCTTCAACTCTTGGATCTCGGACATGAACTTGCTCCGCTCCTGTCGCATGTCGTCTAATTGACGAGACAGGCGCTCGTTGGCTGCTCGGAGCTCTTCCAGCTCGGCTCGCTCCACGGCGGTGAACCCACTCGACGGAGGAGGAGAGTCTGGAGGGAACTGAGCGGGCGCCGCAGCAGGCTTCGCCAACGACCGACCGGCGAGGCCGCGGGATAGGCCAAGACGTGGTTGTGGAGGCGCCGCCGGCTCGTCGTCGGCCGGCATCACCGGCGGCCCGCCCAGAGCCCGACGCGGCGAGGCTGTTCCAGGAGCGGCAAGGGTCCTCTTCTGGGGAGCCTTGAGGCCGGCGTTCCCAGAGGACTTGGGTATTCCCAATTTGCTTCCCGGTGCAGCATGCTTGGGCGTTGGCTGGGGGGACGAGGGGATTGATTCGGGAGCCCGAGGAGCGGCGGCAGCGGGCGCAGCTTTCTTCGCAGCCGGCCGCTTCCCTCCCACCATCTTCTTCGCTGCAGCCGGCGGAGCCCTGGCCACCGGTGCGGGCTTCGGCTTCTCCTTGGCCCTGACATCTGCCGTCTCGAAGAACTCCTTGACCTTGTTCTTTCGAATATCGTCCAGGCCCTCCAGATTCGGCAACATTGCTCGCTCCCCGATGATCTTCATGACGGTTCCCAGAATCTCCGCACCGCCGTCTCGCAGCGCAGGGCTAGACTCGGACAGCAACTTCTTTCCGGACTCGCAGATGGATGCAATTTCGGGCTTGCTCGGAACGTCGCGCGTCGTTCGCAGGCAGCGAATGAGAAATTTCATGGTCCCCTCCTTGACCTGGGGGTTCTTGTTGCCGAGGTATGCAAGGATGTCCTCGAGACAGTCGGTCAAGTTTGTAGATCCAAACACGGCATCAAGAGCCGTGCCGAGAGCATCGGCGACCGTTGCCTTCTTTTCCTTTAATCGATCCATAATGGGCTGCATGACGACGGCACGATGCTTGCCAAAGCCGTGACGCATACCCTTGGCCAGCAGCTCGATACACTGGGCGGCCTGGGTCACCACCGCAACGTTGGCATCCTTCATGCACTTGGCCAAACCCCTCGTGACCTCGTTGAAGTCGCTGTCCTTGATGCGGGGTACATTGAGCACCTGTGCGAGAGCGTCGACGGCCTCCTTTCGGTCTTTCCATTTTGACGACGCCAGCATGTCGCTGAAATTGGGGGGAATCTTCTTGGAAATGTCGACTGGTTCGGCAAGGGAGAAGGCGTCCACTTCTGCGACCTCTTCCGGTTCCTCGTAGCCCTCGGCCTCATCGCCCTCGGCACCGCCAGCCGGAGCGGCTGCAGCCGCGGCTTGCTGAGACCGGAGCAGCCGCTCCTGCTTGGGCGGGGGGTCGGCTTTGACCTTTTCAAACTGCGCCTCCAAGTCGGTTTGCTGGGAGGGCTTCAGCTCTCCCCAGAACATGGGCTTCATAGCCTCGCGCAGCCATCTGTATAATTCCACGGTAAGATTCGTCGCCTCGGCACGAACATTCTTGTCGGCGGCGCCAAACACCTTGGGCAGCGCCTTGAGGACGGGCTTGGGATCCACAATCTTGCACCCGTAGTTGTGGAAGATGGCGGTCAGGGCGCTCAAGGTCGCAGCGACGTTCTTGGGTACCTTGTTGGAGAGGCCGGTGATGACGTCCTCCAGCACGGGGGCGGCGACATCGAGCTCGATATATAGCAGTATGGCTTCGAGCGCGTTTTGCTTGATGGCAGCCCTCGTGGACGAGAGGGACTTTTCCACCATGGACGATACAGTCACGCCTCGCGTCCGCAGCGCGCCGTCTCGTCCGCCGAACTTGAGAAATGCGCAGAGCGCGATGATGCCTTCTTGTTGGGCGGCGACATTGGAGTCGGCGACGGCGGACTTCCACAAGCCGGATTCGTTAACGAAGGGGCGAAAACACGGGTCGGACTCGTCGGGGGAGGCGGAGAACTGCTTGGCCGCCTCTTCGTATGCCTCCTTTCTGACCTTCCACAGCTGCACAGCGGCATTAGACAGGAACTGCCGGGGTGCACAGGCAACGTACCTTGTGGGTAAAGCGATCGGGTAGTGGCAAGGAGCTAAAGTCTTCCTCCTTGTCCGCCATGATATCGACGGAGCGATCCAAGTCGTTTTCAGTGGAGCTGGAGGCTCGGTGACACAGATGTCGGCGCGTCTTCCGGAGTCTCACGAACCTGCAGACCTTGTCTATCAGCTTCTGCATGGAGGGGAGATGAAGCAGCTCGTCCATGGTGCACGGCGCACGCCGGGTGCCGAGGCGAAGTCTCGACGGCGTCGGGAACGCCCAGGCGGCAGGCCTGGTCTCGCGCAAGGGGAGATGATGCTGTACATACCGACTGCAGCCTCAACAGAGGAGCGAGCGGGAGGGCGCGGTCAGGCGAGCGGCGCGGCGCGGGATGAGGAGCAGGCGGAACGATGGCCGGTGGATGCAGGATGGGAAAGAGCAGTCGTGCAGCTCGGGCTCTTTCTCCTTGTTCCTGTTCTCCGCTGGATGGCGAATGTTATTTATTCATCATGTTGTTGCAGCGCGCGCGTGGGCTTTCTGATTGCTCCAAATGCCCGTCACGTGGGTGGGGTGGCCGCTGCTCCTGCGTCCCCACCCGAGTCATCGACCGCCACCGGCCTGTCATCTATACTTGGTAGGTACCGAGGTACGGAGTACGGAGTACGGAGTAGGTCCAGCGTCGATACGGAGCGCCCAGTGCCCCTTTCATCATCTGCCTCCCGTCCCCTGGGCAAATTACCGCGTCGCGCCCGGACGCGCGCGTCCAGCGCGAGAAGCGCAGGGAAAGGGGAAGCCGTACGAGCTCAGTGGCTGTTGACTTTGTGCCCTGCATGTGCCGAACAGGGGTCTTCCTCTCAGGGCCGCAGGCGAGGCCCCTCCACCGCGGGCCATCCACAGGGCTGGCTGTATCCGTCTTCCCGTCCTCGTGGCGGCGTCGTGTTTCTGCAGACTTCATTGCACCTTTGTGCTTTGCGCGACAGCTTCGACCAGCATCATCGCGGCTACGCGCCCGCTCGTCCCATCATTACCCGCGCGCCTGTGTTGGCCTTGCCGCGCCGCCGCCTGTCCCGAGCCTCCTAGTTAGGTACCTCCGGGGAGAGAGGCCGCACGTACCCCTTGGGGTTACGGTACGCACTGCGAAGTACGAGTACTTCGTATGCATATATAAATTGGGCGATGCAAGGTACGAGTACTCCGTAGGCATTGCAGGCCGCGGGCACGGACCGAGGCCGCCGCACGAGAGTGCCGTTGAAGGTATCGAGCAGCGTCCTGCAAGATCTAGTTGCGCGAGACGATGGGGAAATACCGTGGATTCGGGTTACCAGGGAACTCGATTGCATACAACTTCAGCCGAGGAGCTGATCTCTCGTACTTTGGCTACGCTCCGCGCCCTCCAGCGTCAGGACGGCTCCAACCGGCGCCAGCCGCCACAACGATGAGCTGTCGTGGTCGCCTCGAGCCGTTGCGGCCAAAGGTGCCCAAAAAGCACTTTCCGCTGTCGTGTGCACAATGTGTACGCATCGGGATATCTCTCTCGCCCGGGCTCAGCAAGAAAAGCTGGGGACGGCGAACATGCAGATGACGCCAACGGAGAGGAGGATGCCCCGGGGAGCAGATCACCAGTCTTACATCTCTTCAGTCCTCTCGACGGGACAGGTTACTTCGATCGGGCAGAGCTAGTTCTTCAGCGCGTCAAAGCCAAGGCCCTAACCTTTCTGGGGTCTCCTAAACTTGGAGTCACGAGCTTGGAACGTGGAGTCATGGGGTAGATGAATCACGATGCTACATTCTCCGTAGCGCGCCAAGCTCCACGCCGCAAGTTGTGACTGCGCACAGCTGCAAGCGCTGCACGTGATCCTAGTCAAGGAGGTGCAGAGTCTGTACTCGTGGATCCATCATCGTGACAGAAGGCCCAAAGCTTCCAACATTTGGTGACGTAGTTGCTTCCAAATGGGGTTTACCGTGCTGTTGGCGGCTCCACTTGGCCGCGAACCTTGCTCAGCCAAGTAAATAATAGCCTCTGAGCTCAGCCAAGTAATATATAGCCTCTGAGCTCATCAGGCAAAGTCCCTGGGCCTCCACGGCAAAGCATAAAAGAAGACTTGAGTAATGTGTTAACTCTATTCTGTAAAAATATATAAAGAGGGTCTTCCCTGGCGGATTCTGCTTCCTCAATTAAATTCACAATCTCCAGCTGAGTGACGGTGAAGAGGCAAGTTTATCACTCAGCATAAGCAATTCTGACGTTTACTAATATTTAACCTTCCAGACTCGAGTGGCATCCAAAATGCTTCGATTTCTTTCTTCAATAACCATGAAGCCAGAGGCATCGCACTTGCAGCAGGACCTTTGGCAGCAGGATGAACTTCCGCCGCCATACGACTTGGACAAAGGCCCATCCCTTGCCCAAGACTCGGACGCAGACTCGGACTCAAATTCAGACTTACACGCTATATCAGAAAAATGTCCCCCCGATTGGCAAACCGGGCCATTCAATCTACAAATGGCTTTCATTTCAAACGCCAAGGCCCACTTTGCGAATGATGCGAGAAATGTAGCCTGGGAAGCCCGACTAGAGGTTCATACCAAGGATATATTTCGTCTAATGAAGCAGGGCTTCTATTTCACCGAGGCTAATGTGCGAAAGCGAAAGGGATATTTTGTCCTGGACGAAAACTCTATCGCAGCTCATGCTAGCAATTGTGGCTGGAGCCGCGCTCGCGTCTATCATCTTACAGATAGACCAGAGGATGGAAACCGGCAGTGGATTGCGGTTCTTAGGGTTTATGCCCGCGAGCTCTCTGTGCTTTCAGATTTCAGAGTGCGCTATCTGTCCGCTGACAAGTTACATATAACTAGGGCCTATAATCAAAAGGGGCAAGTTATATATGACTATGATGTAAAACATCCTAGAGAAAGCTTCAATGCGGTTTATAATAATAGGCCGTTGGGGGGTTGGTGGCCATGGCCGAAGGAGAGTCGGGTAAAATCTTTATTTAATTATTAGTTAAATGAGTAGTATGACTTCCGTTGTCTAGTCCCTTTTCCTTTCCATTTTCCACTTTCTGACAGACATTCACGCGTCAGCGAGCCGAAGCGAATCAGTTTCCAGGTGCACTACTTCGGCCTTTTTCATTAAGCAACACTGAAAGCTTTCCGATGCGGAGGATCATGGCAGGACGAGCAAGCAACTTCCAGCCTTGGTCCCGGTTAATCATTTCCAGTTCGTCTATAATCCATACAGATCGTCTACCCGTTATCACGGGCAGCAGCCGGGTCGTGCCGCACTACTAGGGACGTCGAACCGACCGAAGGCGAGGAGCCAGCCTACGCACGCATGCATACACGCAGGCGCCGAAGGCATGGCAGCGCAGGACAACGGGGCAACGCAGGGAAACTGCGGGCACGCAAGGCAAGACAGGGCAACGGCGGGCAACACAATCAATGACGGGCAACGCAGTAACGCAGGCATCGTGAAGCACTCAATCGAACTTTGCTTGCAAGCACGAACAGCTCCATCTATACAACGCCGGCTGGTTGCCTCGATCGCCTCCGCCTCATCTCGTCACTTGTACGCGGGCAGGCAGGACGAGGATGTTTGCAGACGCTTATGTATTGTACGCTGTAATCTATTTAAAAAAAAATGTTTTAATTAATGATGCTGCCCACACCGCCGCCGCCACCACCGCCACGACCACCACCACCCAGCCCATTATGGTGATGGTAACCCCCTCCCACCCCCGGGACACGGCCTCCCCACTGCCGGACCGCCGGGGAGGGTCGCCAGACCCCTCGCCCCCAGCGGCCTCCCTGCCGTCGTCGAGGGTTACCCCCTCTAGACTGTTAAGGGGGGGTATTAGTCCATGCATGCTCCAGGAAGAATGGGTCAGAACGTACCTTGCGACCGGCAGGGAGGTACCGCCAGGGTGGTGGTGGTGGCGGTGGTTGCGGCGGCGACGGTGTGAGCGCAATTGATATTTTTAAAAGTATTCTATTCCACTGGTTAGCCTGGTGACATGGAGGGTGATGCTAGAGGATCGACTGGACTTACAGTGACATTTTTTTTTAAAAAAAATTGTTCACTGAAGAAAGGAAAAGAAAAAGAGACGACGTCCATGGTGACGGTTTTAACCATCTCCGAGTATATTGTCGTTCCTTCCGTCGTCGGTTATCTCTACGGAGTCAACTGGTCGTGGGCAGCGGCCATGGCTCATGATACGTCTTACCTGTCTACTCCGTACTCGCGTACAAGTCACGACTGCCAAAGCTGTACTCCGTGCCTACCGTGGTTCCTACCATACAGCAAGCACCGGCGGCACCAGCGGTAGCGGCAGCGGCCGGAGAGATGCTCCCCCTTCCTCACAACTTCGTATAGAAGGTTCAACCAGCCGGCGTTGCGATGAATAGATCGAGGGTTCGTGCTTGACGAGGCGATTGGTATAGGCGCTGGCAAAGTTTAAATCATACGCTTCACGATGCCTGCGTTGCCTTGCGTTGCTCGCCGTTGCCCTGTCTCGCCTTGCGTAGGCGCAGTTTCCCGCCGTTGCCCTGCGTTGCCTGCATTTCCCTGCGTTGCCTGCATTTCCCTGCGTTGCCCTGCAATGCCTTCGGTGCTAACCATGCGCAACACGCAGCTTCCTTCGTCTCATCCCCATTGGCGCGTCATCTCGTCTTTGCCACCTCGTGAGCCCGGTGATGCTCCGTCGTCACTCAATCATCGCACTTGCATCCATAACATCAGGCGCATGTGCTCACTCCGATTCAATGCTTTGGGACAAGGGAAAATAGTCTTGGGTGCGGTGCTCAATTACAGGAATCATCGCTTCTGCACCACCATCGGCCAAGCAGCACCACGGCCCCGCGCCGCTCGTTCATGATTGTTGGCCGGAAACTGATCACCCATCTACAACCCATCCATTCTCAGCCTGCTCGCTCATACATGTTTTAGCATGCCATTTCCTAGACTCATCAGCCCTGTTTCCGGCAGTCACCTCAGTCCCTCAATCAGCAGAGGCGTCAGTCCCAACACCAGACACCTCAACCCAAACACAAGCAGAAGGATCCGTCTCCTGTGACTCCTCCTCGATTTCCGAATCCTCTTCGCTGCCCGCTCCGTCCTCAAGCCTCTAATAAATTCATTAGTCCCAACTCCTCCTCTTCCCACATCCTCTGCGTCGCCTCGTCGATGCGAATGTCCAGCCAGGGGTGGTCCAAGAGCTGCTGGATGCTCGGCCGCTCCCGAGGCTCCAGCTTCATCAACAAGTACAACCAGGGCACAAAACTGTTCTTGGCCATCTCGTCCATGCCGTCGGTCCATCTGCCCGTGCGCAAGTCTGCGAGCTCCTCGCTCCTGTAGTTTCTCACCTGGCGGCCGTCAAAGAACCTCTCGACGAGTTTTGGGTCGGACCTCTCCAACAGCGACGCGGGAAAGCGGCCCCCGCCAAGCAGCTGCTGCATCTGCATCAACACGAATGGCTCTGAAACCTCGCGCTTGCCGGCTTCGCCCCTTTCAAAGACCTTGAACATGCGCTCGTCGTTGAAGATCTCGAGGATCACGACGCCAAGGCTCCACAGGTCGACTGTTTCGTCCCATCCCGCGCCGAGGAAGACCTCCGGGGCACGCATTGCGTCTGCCTGGATGAGGTAGCACAGGTGATTTTCTTTCCACGACGACACGCCCCAGTCCCCCAGGCATACGTCGGCCTTCATGACTTCGTGCATGTCGGCGGCGTAGTACCTCGTCATTGGCATGGATCGGATAATCCTATACTCTTCGTCCGGGCCGATGTGCTCGACGAGGGGTTCCGACGCAGGAAGATAGTCGTCTTCAATCGCCGACTGACCCAGTACCATCTTCAGAAATATGTTGTCCGGCTTGATGTCTGCATGCAGTTAGTTTGGTTCATCTCTGCGACACACCTGCTGCCACTTACCTGTATGGATCACATCGCTCTCATGGGCGTACGACAACGCCCAGAGCAACTGCCTTGCGAATTTCTTCACAATGTGTTCTGGCAGCTTATAGCTGCTGAACCAGTTTGGGTATGTGGCAAGTGTCTCGCCCATGGGCTCAAAAACCAAGCAGACGTGTGTCCCGTTTGGCCCGTCATGCTCAAAGTCATCGAGAAGATGGTTGATGAATTCGTAACCCCTATGTTTGGAATTCGCCGTCCTGAGATGCTTGAGGATTTCCCTCTCGAATATATGCTCCTCGCATCCGTACGAGTCAGCACAGAGGACTTTCATCGCAAGATACTTCTTCTTGGCAGCATCATTCTTCACGGCAAGATCCTGCACCAGCCATACGGTGGAGTACTCGCCCCAGCCAAGTTTCCGAAGGACTTCGTAGCGAGAGTTGTAGATTTCTCCAATACGAACAGGGTGGAAGCCTTCGGGCACGTATCGGTTGATGTTCTCTTCGTAGAGATGCCAGTCATAATCGTCAGCGTCATCAGCATCTGGCGCCACAACTTCCTCCTCTCCTACCTGCTTCATAATATTAGTTCATATTTTTGGCTTCTTCTGACTGCTTCATTACCTACCCCATTGTCGCTCTTGGCTGTGACTTCGTTGTTGGTCGTGTCCCAGGACCTGGTCAAGTTTTCGTTGACAGTCACAGCAGTCTGGACGTCGTTTTCTGGTGTTTGTCCGTCATGCTCAGAGACTGGTCTTTCCTCTCCATCAGTGCTTCCATCGCTGATGACAGCATCGAAAGCAAAGAGGTTTAGATTCTGAGTACTCTGCTCCGTCATGATGACTTGTCGTGGCATCAACCTCTGGCAGAGTAGCTTGAACTGGTCGAACAAAACGCACATGTTGCGTAGCGTGACTAGGAATGTGAGGATTAGTCCAGTCTGGGGGAAATTTGTGGGTGAGGGTGTCATGTATTTTGCAAACCGCAAGTTCGCAGCCTGGGCGATGCTTGTTTTCAGTGATTCGAAGGGAGTGTCCATGCGGGAAGCCGTCGTGCTAGGGGAAGTATTTTTAGCTCACCTCCGTGCCGCCTCTTTTGTGACGATTCACTCTGACATAGACGGGTGTTCCAAACACAACCCCAGAACAAAGGCAGCACTCGTGCTTTAATGACCATGAACTCGATCACAGATTTGGTTGAACAGACTAAGGAGTCTCGGATGCAATGTTTAACCGCTCAAAGCCCAAGACTTTATATCGGGGCGTTGAGAATATTTATAGCTACGAACATCATTCATGTTTGATAGCTGTAAAGTGCCCAGACATCGACACGAGGCATGCGGAGCGGGACGTGTTGGATTCTAAATGAAGCTGAAAGACGTTTCATTCCGCTGCACAACCAAGAAATCTCCCGAGGCCGAAACTATATATTATGAGCGAATGCTGCATCTTCTCGTCTACTTCGTGAAGCAAGATCACACAACTGATCACACCAGACTCCAGGCTCTGCGCTTCGCAACGACGTAGACTTCACCACGACCCAGTCGAGGGAGCCAAGATCAGCCTCATAAGGACTAAACTGTAGCAACTATGGATAATGCGGGACTTGCTGAGAGAGGGGATTTCCCCATAGAGTATTCAAACGAGACCGAGAAATCCTCCGAGATTGAGACCCGCTGCCGACAGTACGCTAAAGATCATTTTTCTTGCTTCAAGCTATCGAGGGCATTGATCAAATGCGTGCCCATGAAACAGTTGAGTCTGCCAGTTACGGTACACGCAGGAGATGCAGGGTTGTTGACAGGTCCTACAGGGGAGGCAAGGCGTGGCATAAAGGCGGCACGGATGCGAATGCCCCCGAGCACATATCTGTGATATTCTACGAGATTGATCGCAAGACGAAAGAGGAAAGGCCGCTGAAAGTCTGTCACATCGATCGGCACGTGGATCCGAACAGTAGGACTACCAGAGGACTGTACATCTTCTCTGACGTTGCAAAGGGGCGGGGGACGGGCCCGGAGACCAAAAACTGGAGGCTCCGGACCGCCGGCCCTGGCAATGAGTCTGGGCGAACGGCACAAAGGCCTCGTCGAGGTTCGTATGGCTTTCATGCTTCTCAAAGCCGGCGAGGGTCGGGGCCAGAGTCTAGACAATGGAGGAAGACTGACTAGCCAGACACCCCGAGGAGGCGTCTAACTCATCCCACACGCCAGACGCTCGAGTGAGTTCATGTCACTCCAGGCGCAAGTTGTTTGCGGTCTGCCCAAGGCGCACTGCTCCGGCCGTTATTCAGTCATTCGAGGGAGCGGTCGGCATAGTGTCCGCACGGCTCTCGTCGGCACTCATGGTGTTGGGAATCTTTGGTGCATCAGAACAGACATTCGTTTCCCTATAGTTTTATGTTGTTGTTTTTTGCAAACATGGATTTGCATCGTTTTCATGACTGGCAGAAGGGTTGAACTATACTGTTGTGGAACGTTGCTGAAAGGTCACGTGAAGATAAGATAACACCATAAACTTTACGTGAGTGAGTCAAACGCGCCTCGCGCAAGCGGATGCATTCCAGCACTTTGCTACACCGCCGGCGATGAGAACTTTCGAATATCTATAAGGTCCTTGCGAGCTGCAGGAAGCCCATCGCCATGCAAAAGCCGGAGCGTTATTCGTTCGATTCCTCCCGGCTCACCAAAGCTTCCGCGGCTGAGCTGTCTTCCTCGGCCTCCGAAGATGAAGACGAGTACGTCGTGCCAGGACTTGATGCCGAAGACAATGATTTTGGCGATTTCAACCCCCGAAAGCGACGTCGAGTCGCGCGAAACAACAAGGAAAAGGCGGCTCTGGGCATCTTCGGCTCTGACAGTGAGGACGAGCGGCCCGGTCAAAGATGGAAGCGAAAGACGCTGAGAAACAAGGGGATGAGCTTCGTGTCCACGACCGCAAAAGGCGAGGATGTGGATGAGGACAAGGACTCCGAGGACGCCAGGCCTGCCCTTGGTAACGGGAATACCGGCCAAGACGACGACGACGACGACGACGACGACGACGACGAGGAAGATGGTGGCGTTGGCCTCGGATTCGGAAACGCGGCGCGAGGGTTGGGCTGGACAGGGGAGGACAAGGACCCAGACCAAAGCACATCGACCCGCAAGCCGTCTCGCGTGGCGTTGGGGACCAAGTTCAACGGGAGCAGTGTCCTCGGAAGCGGATTCGTTCCTTCGTCCGCGAACGCGCCCGTGCTGAGAGAGCCCGAGACGGGCAACTCGCCTCCACGCAACAAGGCTCAGCCAAGCGCTTTCAGTGCCAAGGGCAAAATCAACGCCAAGTCCTTCGGTGCCCGAATGATGGCCAAGATGGGCTATGTCGAGGGCAAGGGCTTAGGCAAGGAGGGACAAGGACGAAACGTCATCATCGAAGCAAACTTGCGTCCCCAAGGTATAGGCTTGGGCGCAGTGAAGGAAAAATCGGAACAGGAACGCCAGGAAGAAAGGAGACAAGCTCGGCTACGCGGCGAAGAAGTCGTCGACTCGGACGAAGAAAAGAAGAAGCGAAGGAGGGCCAAGAACAAGGCTCTAGGAACCGCCGGCAATAGCGCTGCCAGCACTCCGCGGAGGCAGAAGACGAGGTATTTGACGGCGGAGGAACTCAAGGCCTCGGCACCGGGCCTACATATTCCGGAAGCCTTCACGCCGATTCTAGACATGACGGGCCCAGAGGGTAGGATGCTTACCTCGACGAGCGGCGTCATGACACCAACATCGGGCGTGCCCGAGTCGACGGATGTTGTTGAGGCTAGGAAGCTTGTGAAGCGGGCGCAGGCAGACTTGCTGGCCTTCTCCGAGGAATGGAGGAGCTTGGAGGAACGGAAGACGTGGTTGAAGCTCGAACTGAAAGAAAGAGAGCAGGAGGTCGAAGACCTCCGGTCCGACTTTGAGCGGCTTCAGAGCTTCTCGGCTCTCGTCATGGAGCAACTGATGCCAGACTCGGATTGGGGTGGGGTCGTTGGCTGCCTCCGAAAGGCAGTCGATCTGGGTCCCATCAATGCGGAGACGGCAGACATTGCCGTTGCGGCAATTCACCCGTTCCTGAGAGGCTCGGACTGGGATCCCTTGACAGAGCCGGCACGCTTCGCACCAGACCTGCAGCAGCTGTCCGGCTTGCTGATCAAGTCGGGCTTGGGAAACGATGGCCTATCCGTTGATAAGTGGGACTTGTCGACAGCGCAGACTGACGGGGTCCACCGACGGCATCACAAAGCGACGACCCCCTACGAAAGCATGATGTACAAGACCTGGCTGCCCCAGGTGTTGGCTGCCGTCCGAGAATGGGATCCCCTCACACCAACGCCAATGCTCAGCGTCATGGAGAACTGGAACGACCTCGTCCCTCCGTTTGTGCGAGTCCAGGTCATGGACAACATTGCCCGGAAGCTCGAGACGGCAGTGTCGGACTGGAACCCGCGGAAGAAGCGCCAAAGCCACCACCTGCCACACACCTGGCTCTTCCCCTGGCTGCAGTACTTGCCTCCGTACCACCTCGACCCGAGAGGCACGGGCCTGGTGGCCGACGTGAAGAGGAAGTTTAGGCAGCTGGTGGACGTCTGGGAGTTTGAGCGAGGCGTCGTCCCGGGGCTGCCGCAGTGGCAGGACGTGCTGGGCGACACGTGGCGTCCCCTGATCATGTCCCACGTCCTGCCGTCCATGGGCAAATACTTGCGCACCAACTTCCGCGTGGACCCAGCCGACCAGGAGCTATATCTGCCGGTCCTGACGGGCGTGCTGAAGTGGCATCACCTGCTTGGCGGCGCGGTCATGACGGAGGTGCTCGTGCAGGACATGTTCCCCATGTGGTACGCCAAGCTGCAGGACTGGCTGGCACTGGAGGAGGCGGACCTCGGCGAGGTGGCCGAGTGGTATGCCTGGTGGAGGGGAGCGTTGCTGAAGGACCTGGGGGAGATGAAGGGCGTAGGCGTAGAGCTGGACAAGGGCATGCAGATGATGAACCTGGTGTGACGGGGTGCGAGTGGCCACGCCGGACTCTGTTCCTCGGTGCTCCGCATCCTCAACTCTGCGTACTCGGCAGCTAATACAGGCACTTGAACGATTGATGCATTCGCGCAATCCAACTACGGTACGCATGAGCAAGCGAGGTTGTTCAGATGCCAGAGGGCCACGTGAGACAGTGTCAGGCGCACTAGCTGGTCTCGACGCGGTAGGGTTAGTCGGCGCTGGTGGAGGGGCGGGATGCGGGAGCAGAAACGTGGCAGCCCAGGATTGCAGCCGGCGCTGGGCGGCCTGCCTTGTCCGTCCGGGCACGATGCAAGGGGCCATGGGCGGCGTCGTGGTGCCGTGGTGTGTCGCCGTGGTGTGCTGCCGTGGTGTGTTGCGTGGTGGGCGCTTCACGGCGGTCCGAGCTGCACAGTGTGTTCGGGTCGGCGACTCGGTGGAAGCTGCCCGTGATCTCATGCTCCCATCCATGCAGCTGGCAGAAGAATGCGTGCGGGCGCGAGATGGATGGTTGCAGCGTCCGTCGCGGCAGCGTTGGGCCAGCTCCGACTGGCCGTGTCTCCAGCCCGCCGAGCACAGAGAACGCGCCCAAGAGCACGGGGGATCGTCTGCACCCAGCCGCGATCTGGTGCCTGCATTCCTGTTGCTGGAGCTGCTGTTGCCTCGGCACGCAGGCTGGCAACACCATCGCGGCAACGGCGACGGCGCACTTTGCGTGGGTGTCGCTGATTGGCATGCTGCGTGCAGAACTAAACGGCCTTCGCTGCAGGACCGTTGTGGCACCTCGCCTTGCCTTCTGGGCCTTGGTGCCTCGCAACTGCTTTCCATGGCCTGCCTCTCCATCTTCAACCTCCATGGTGCATCCTCTTCATCGCTGAGTCCCGGCACCTGCCCATCACATCGCAGCCGACGAAGCCCTTTCATTGCCCGCGGCTCCGCACCTGTCCAGGCCAGGCACAGCTGTTGATGCAGCGTGCTCGTCCTCTGTACCCATCCATCAATCCACACGAACGCACGGCAGCGCTGCCAAACCGTCGGCTGCGCTTTTTTCTTCCTTCAGGCACGTGCGGTCCCCGTTCTCGTCGCCTCATCCATCAATTACCGGCCCTCGCTGGTGCCCAATAGGCCACACTCGACCTCGACGCCGCGACTCGCGCCCACGGACGCAAAGCTTCACTGTCGGAGCTGCTCTGCCAGGCGCCGCTCCACCCAGTGCCTCGGCGACATTGTCGAGTCGAGGAAGGGCATCCATCCGTAAGCAACGACATCTCGCTGTCGGGTCGCGCGCGCCTGTTTCACGGCGCCGCGACGCCGTTGGCACCCAACCTGAGGCTGCGACAGGCCCTGCGAGCGGAGCTGACATGACTAGGCGCCGCCGTCTCTGGCGAGGCCAATACCGCCCCGGGTAGGTAGTGCCTTTGGCGGGCTGCTGACCGACCCAACCCGGCTGACTCCCGTCCCCCATCCACTGGGTCGGAACCAGACGACATCTCGACCCTCGCGCCGCCCCGTCAGCGACGACTCGCATCCGACACCGCCATCGCCATCTGCGGCATGCGATAGACGGCCAACTGGTCCCCCCTTTGCACCCCGACCGACCGCCTCCTCGTGTCGCACCGGAGCGCACCCCGTCACTCCAGTGCCTGGGGATTCATTCGTCTCTTTGTGCGACAACCACCCCCAGCCTCCGATTCGCCGCTTCTGCCGAATGCCCGACCGTCGTCGCAGCCTCGATCCATCACCACAGCCCAGCTGTACACGATCCGGCTCGCCGAGCGCGTCGCCACCCCTTCCTCCTCCCTGTCCCGCCCCGCCGGTGCCGCCCGTCGCCCGGCGCCGTGACATAGGCCCTCCACCATGTTCTGGAGGTTTGGCGGCTATGCCAGCATCTCCACCATCGACACCATCCTCGACAAGCCCGACTTCACCCTCGAGGAGCTGCTCGACGAGAGCGATCTGATCCAGGAGCTTAAGCAGCACAACACGAAGCTCATCGAGTACCTCCGCGAGGACAAGATCCTCGAGAAGCTGCTCGAGTATGTCGTCGCCCCCAAGCTCGAGGTCGTCGAGGCCCCCGATGACCCCGTCGATGACGAGGCCAAGGGCAAGATCCGCCTGCTGCCCTTTACGCGGCCCCGCGCCTCGTCGCGCGCCACCGACGCCACCGACAACGACGAGGACGAGCAGGAGAGGCGGCGCAACTGCTACGCCCTCGTCGCCTGCGAGATCCTGAGCTCCGACACGTGGTCAATTTACGAAGCCCTCACCGAGAACCGCGAGCTTGTCCGCAACTTCTGGGCCTTTCTCGCGCGACCTGCGCCTCTCGACCCCCTCCAGGCGAGCTACTTTACAAAGGTCAACGAGTCGCTCTTCGAGAAGAAGACGGAGGAGATGATGGAGCTGCTTCGCAGCCTGCCCAATGTCGTCTCCGACTTGCTCAAGCATGTGGAAAGCCCCATGGTCATGGACTTGCTGCTCAAGGTCATTGCGTTGGACCGCACCGAGGGCGGCCAAGGCATTGTCGAAGTTTGTCTCCCCTTTCACCCAAACCCTCCCGCATAACTCCCTAACAAGCGTCCTTCACCCCAGTGGCTCTATTCCGAGGACATCATCCCCGCGCTCCTGTCCTGCCTCGACCCCAAACGCAGCTGGGTCGTGCAGACCGCTGCCGGCGACTTCATCAAAGCCATCATCACCATCTCTGCCAACGCCTCCCAGAACGAGCAGCAGTGCATTGGCCCCAACGAACTCACCCGGCAGCTCGTGTCCAAGCCTTGCGTTGAACAGCTCATCGGCTACATGCTCGGAGGCGGAAACCCGCTGACTGTCGGCGTCGGCATCGTCATCGAGGTCATCAGGAAGAACAACTCCGACTACGACCCCGATGTTGGAACCGAGTCCAACACGATACCCTCCAGTCGCGACCCGATTTATCTGGGTACCCTGCTGCGGCGGTTCGCGGACAACGTGCCCACCTTCATGGGCCTCATCATGGACGGCCCCTCGCGGAAGCAGGGCCTTGCCTCGACATTCGGCGAGAAGCTCGAGCCGCTCGGCTTCGACCGATTCAAGACCTGCGAGTTGATGGCGGAGCTCTTGCACTGCAGCAACATGGGGCTTCTCAACGAAGTCGGATCGGAGCAGCTAATTTCGGCGCGGGATGCCGAGCGCACCCGTCTACGGACAGAGGGCAAGCTGGGGCCTGAACGGGACGAAGACCATTCCGCCGACGACCTGACGATGCGAGCGCCCCACGCGCCCCTCGAGGACGGCCGACGTCTCGAGGTTACAAATGCGGACGAGGATGGCTTCGAAGAGGTCGAGCCGAGCAAGGAAATGAGCGAAGACACCTCGCACGAGTTCGTCAAGGCCGAGGACGACATTGCCGCGCCCCCTCCCGGTTCATTCCTGGAAAAGGACGAGGACGACTTTGTCGACGAGCCCCTCAGCTCCCCTCGCCTGTCTGTCGGAGCCGACAGGATCAACGAGCAGCAGTTTGAGGACCCAGACCTTGTGGTGGCCCCGTTGTCACCTTCAAAAGTCAATCCTACTGATCGTGGTCCAACCAAGGCGCCAGACTCGCAGGATGCAGCCGCAAGGTCCCAGTCTGGAGCATCTGAGAAGCCAACCATCAAGGTGACCGATTCTCAACCCAAGTCCGAAGAGACAGCCGCAGTTGTTCCTGCGGCGGCCGCCGAGCCCGAGGTCAAGGATGAGACGACCGGGCTGGCTCCCCGCGACGCAGCAGATTCGGCACAGCATCATGACCTGTCACCGCACCCCGAGGACACCCCTGCGCCCCTGTTTTCTATCCCGAGTGCTCCTCAGCCTGGCTCGGAGCAGCCTTTAGCTGGTAACACCGCTGTCACGCTGTCGGATCCTCCGAACAGCCATGCTGCTGAGAACCGGACTGGCATTGCACAAGAAGGCAGCATTCATGAGCAATCAGTTTCCGAGCCGCAAAAGGAGGGGGCTGGCTCAACGGAGCCTGTGGTTGGAGACTACCTAAAGATGCAATTTGTCGAGCATGGCGTGGTGCCTGCGATACTGGTATGATTCCGTCTCATAATCGGTACCGACAGCTACCTGGTGTTTGATCTAACAATGACAGTCCTTTTTCTTCTCATACCCCTGGAACAATTTTCTGCACAACGTGGTTTACGACATCGTACAGCAGGTGTTTAACGGACCAATGGAGCGAGGATATAACCCAACCCTGGCGGTGTCCCTATTCGAGGCAGCGGATGTTACCACGGCCATCATCAACGGCCAGCAAGCCAGCGACGTTTCCCAGGCCACGACCAAGACGCGCATGGGATACATGGGTCACCTCACCCTCATCGCCGAAGAGGTCGTCAAGTTCACGGAGCGGCACCCGCCCGAGCTGCTGTCAGAGATGGTGCTCGACAAGGTCATGAGCCAGGAGTGGATCAACTACGTCGAGGGGGCTCTCGCCGAAACCCGCGAGAGAGACAACGCCATCCTGGGCGGTGTTCGGCCAGAAGTTGCGCTCGGACACCGGGGAGGCATCGGCGGCAACGGACTGGGTGGCGTGGGCATGTCGTGCCTCGGGGCCTCGGGAAACCCGTCGAATGCCCTGGCTGAAGCGGGCCTGAATGGGGGCATCGAGCTCAACGAGGGCGGGGGCAACGGCATCGGCCCCTTTGCCATCAGCGCCGGGACATTGATGTCGGGCTTTGGCAGCAGTAGCGATGAAGAGGACGAAGAGGGCGACGGTGACGAGGAAGACGTCAATTCCGAGGTGAGCGGCGATTGTTCTGACGAGCAGGGCATGGATTCTCTTGAAGCGACCGGCACGGCCGACTCGCCTGTGGATGTCGTCATGAGGGACGCCTAGCCCATCCGGGCAGACTCTCCACACATCTCCACGGGCGAGGGGGCGACACCTTGAGCCTGCCCGCGCAGTTGCGGGTTCTGGGCGAGGAAGGCCTACACGACGGGGCAGAGGCGCCGCGAGCAATGTTCCCCTAACGGAGAGGAGAAAGGAATGGAACCTGGAGGCCGATGACACCTCGCTCGGGTGCGGCGATGCTGTTTCGCTCACTGCCCATCATTGTTTCCTTTCGTCTTGTTTCCTGCATTGGGTTGGAGCGGAACTAACATCAAACTTGCTTCAGTTTCGAGCCTACACCGACTCGCTCAACGACCCGGGCAACTCGATGGCACCGCCGTCAATCCCCCCGCCTCCGCCTCCTCCGCCTCCACTGAACATCCCGCCGTCCAGGGCTAGACTGCAGCTGGCAGCGAGGCTGGCGATGCATCAGAAGAACAACCTGGCGGCGCAGCCGTCCTCGGCCACGATGCACCACGATGATGACGACGATGAGGACAACGTAGACCCTTTCAGAGACGGAGAGGACGACATTGACGATGACGACGCGGAAGGAGATGCTCCTCACGAGCGTGTTCGGGGCTCGTGGTGGAGAGGGGTGGTCAGGAGCAGAGGCAAGGCTAGTGGCGACGACTCGGACGACGCCGATGACGACGAGGACGAGTTTGGAGATTTTGCGATGGCTGAGGACGACAAGGGGGGGCCTGGGGCGGATGGGTCGGATGGTCCAAACGTCGTGCTGCGGCCCCTCGCCGTGCACCCGGCGAAGGAGAGCAGTAGGGGTCTCAGCGGCTTGTGGCCGTTTGGCTCAAGGAGCGACAAGGACAAGAACAAGCACGAGGGTGACAAGGACGAGCTGAAGGACGAGGTTGTGGTCCCGGCCGTGAGCGAGAAGCGAGAGGATGACAAGCAAGCGGTGGAGGTGAAGGAGGCGGCGAGCAGGACGAGCATCGAGGAGCCAGACGACGAGGAAGTTGTGGCTGGAGCAGAGGGCGTGGCTGGTGGCACGTCTCGATAGATGTCCAGAGAGCGGAGACGCGTCGTAGAGAATGCTTTTGGCGGGGGGCATGAGGTTCGTCGCTCGTGTCAGCAGGGCAGGGCGATGTGTACTCTATAGGATGTCTTGTTCTGACTAGGCTGTATTCTGTAGATTACAATCACGGGAAATGAGAGATGTGCATTGGACGAGTGCGGCTGCTTGGTTATGCTGTTGGCTGATGAGTGAGAGCCGTGTTCTCCCTCGGTTGTCAAGTGAGTATGTGCGAGTCGCTGTTGAGCCTTCTTGGGGGACCTGGGACAACGCAGGTTGAGATTTGCACGGAGCATATGACTGAAATGCCTCGGAACAGCGGATCCGGTCTGCAATGACCGTGCCAAGGATGATGTACGGCAAGCGTCAAGCACTGACCCTATGGCGGGCCAGAACCCATCGTGTCACGCGGGTCTTGACTTGTGCAAGAGCCCGCACGGAGCGTTAGTTGCCTCTTCCGGGTTGTCGTCGCGTTGGACAGTCTGTTGGGTCTATTGCAAGACGGAGTCCCCGTGTTTTATGTAGAGACGACTAACGCTGCAGCCTGGGAGAAGCATCCACGGGACGTGGTGGAAGCAACTCGGGCCATCCGTTTGCGGTATTATAATACATGGGTTGAGGTCGAAATACTACCGACCACCTGGTGTTGGACCGCTGCTTGGGGTCGAAATGAGACCAACGTGCCTTGTAGGGATGGAACGGCCTGGATGCCGGTCTACGGTCCCGGGTTGCATCGTACGATTCGCGGCTGCTTGGAACCGAGCCGAGAAACGAGGAATCGACAAAGGCCCTACCAACAATATGTAAGTCGTTGGTGGCGGCGATCATCGACTCATCCTCCACGAGGCATCCCGAACGAACTGCACGGCGGACCCCATTTGGAAGCGAACAGCGCCACCGTAATTTGCCCCGCGCTCCCCCCTGCGCCATGGAGTGCATATGACACATAACAAAGAAGGTGTTCCAGCGCCTCTGACCACAGCAGCGCCTTTGATCAAGCCGGCGCGCGGATGTGGTTGTGAGCAGCCGGGAGGTCACGTGAGGGTTTGCCCGGTTGCGGCGACCCGGTTTCCGAATTTGGTTTAGCGTGCTCCGTGCTGTTCACGTTTTGTGACCGTGCCGCTGTCACCTTCATTCACCACGCCACCAACAAACCATGACGGCTGCGATGCCCCCTGTGCCGGAGCGCTGCAAAACATCAAGCGTGCGTCGCCCTCCAATCACCTGCAGCCCGAATCCGCGGGCGCGGAGGTGCTGAGCCCTGGCGTCGGGGGAACAAACCAGGAGGATTATGCCCAGCTCGCGCTGCCTCGAACTTGTGGCACTAGCACTACTAATAATAGTACTCGTAAGCCCCATTGGCGGCTGTCATCCTCGCGAGGTAATTGATGGCATGAACTCGAGGCAGCCCTGACGTCTACGGCGCCAACGGACCAATCTGCGACGGCGGCGGTGCTGGACCCTTGCTCGACTAGGCGCCGCCCTGCTTTGGTTGCGATGCGAATGCACAGTGACCGGCGCTCGTATGGTCACAGAAATAGAATAGTCAGGGTGCTACGCAAGTAAGCAAGCAAGCAAGCGGCAACGCCTCGATTACAGCCACCCGTCGAAAAAGAACACTTGACCCGCTCGAAGCCGTGGCGGAGCCGCAACTCCAAGTCACGAACAGACCTCCTGGGTTGATATCGTGGCAACTCTCGCCGGCTCCAAGTCATGCCACTCCAGGTCGCATCTTATCTTTCACACGTCAGGCATTTGAGCCGGGCCCCTGGGCCATGCTAGCTCTCGATGCGCACCCCAGTCTGCAGGGTTGAGTCTAAAAAGGTCCGGGGCATATCATGTCTGCCTGTTGGTGGCATCGTGCACGTTCCTGCGTCCCCATCTGACGATGGCCTTTACGAGTACGGAGTAGCGGTTGGTGGTAATTTGTATAAGACGAAATAGCCCCTGCGCAGACGGCAACCCACACGGCTCGAACCACCTTGGCCCTCCTGCATGCCCCCATATCCGAGCAGGACGTCTTCGGACTTTCAAGTCTGGTTGCAGCGTTCGCCATGGATCGAGAACGAGCACAGCCCGTTGGGCTTGGGGTGGTACAATACGGCGGCGGCATGTCTGATGCTGCGAGTCCCGGCGCCGCGAGGCCGGCGAGCAGGAACTTGGACATATCGCGCATTCCACGCCTGCGCATGGCACGAAGCCAGGAATCCGACTTGTTTGAGGACCTGAGCAATCACAAAGAGCTCGATGACTTTCTGAAACGACAGTCTGAGCTCTTCAGGATGGGTAGCAGGGCCGGGTCGCCGCCGATGGAACGAACCGGCTCGGAGCTCGACTGCGACACTTACACGACAGCAACGCCGGTTTCGACGCCGTACCGGAGGCACTCTGGCGTTGCAAACTCGGTCCTGAAGTATTCCGGGGGGTCGGAGTCGCCGAGCAGCAGCAGCGGCGATGACGATGTATTCATCGCCATCGATGCCGAGGCCGCGGCGTTCCTCGAGAGAAACAGCCCCAACCCACCCTCGAGGCCAAGCAGCGGCGCAGACGTCGACACAAATGACAGCGCCAGGCGACTCAAGGACCTGCTGCTGTCGATATCCAGCATCGGCAAGGTTTGCCTCATCGCGCCAAGGGCGGGCCCCTTTGAGGGCCAGTTTGTCGCCCTGATCACTGCTGCCGCTGCCGCCGGCGCCGTCGTGTACCCTCCCGACGACGACGAGATATCCCTGATCCCGGAGCCCGACCACGACGCTGGCCGGCACCGGATACACGAGCTGCGGACGGCGGTGCTGGAATGGGGGGGCGACTCGCCGCGGCCCGATGTGTGGATTATCCTGCGGTCCATGGCGATGAACGGGCAGGGCGAACCAGACGCCAGGCGCCTGCAGACGTGGGTGCAGAACATTACCGACGAGATTGAAGGGCAGATAATGGGCATGCAGGTGTTCAGGGCCCGGCGGAGTGCGAGACGATCGACCCGGTCACCAGTTCGCTCCGTGCGGCCCAAGTCAGCGCATCGCGAAGACAGCGAGGCGACGGACCATGTCGCGGAGAGTCCCCATACATTGGAGACTCAGTTGGGTGAGGAGGATGCGTGGGCAGACGTGATGGAGTTCTTCCCCCTGTCGGTGATGCAGCAGATCTTCTTCCGCACGACGATACCCCGAGGCATCGAGTCGGCGGCCGTCTCCGGACCCGGGTTCCGCTTCAGCCAGAGCATACTGCTGCGGGTCAAGGGCGGCAGCGCAGAGCTGGCGGACGTCGAGGCGGCCATTGCCGTCTTGACGTCTCGCCACTCGATGCTGCGAGCGCGGTTCCGGTGGACCGGCGAGGGCTGGGCGCAGGCCATCGCCCCGGCGTCGACGGGCTCCTACTGGTTCGAGCACAAGTATGCCGACGGCGACGACGACATCCTGGTGGCCGTCGAACAAGCCCGGGGCTCGCTCGACATCTTCAAGGGCCCCGTGTTCGCGGCGCAGCACATCCGGACGCAGGGCAACGGGCAGCTGCTGTACCTGGTCGCGCACCACCTCGTCGTGGACCTGGTGTCGTGGCGCATCCTGCTGCACGACCTGGACGAGCTGCTGCAGGAGGGCGCGCTCGTCTCGGAGGCATCTATGCCGTTTACGGGCTGGACCGACTACCAGAGCTTCGAGAACGGCCAGCGGCTCGTCGAGCCCATCTTGCCGTTTGACGTTGGGACGGCAAACCTCGGGTACTGGAACCTGGAGCAGTGCACCACCTGCTATGGTGATGCCCAGCAGTTGAGCTTCTCCCTGACGGCGGACGTGGCGACGGCCCTCCGGACGACGTGCAACGAGGTCTTCCGCACAGAGTCCTCGGACATATTCATGGCCGCCCTCCTGCACTCGTTCTACCAGACGTTCCCGGATCGCGACATCCCGACCGTCTGGAAGCAGGAGCACGGCCGCGAGGCCAACGACCGAGGCTTCAACATTGACGAGACGGTTGGCTGGTTCACCACGCTCTGTCCGCTCAGCGTGCCCACCGACACCGCGACCGACCTCGTGCAGCTCATCAAGCTGATCAAGGACACGCGCAAGGCCATTCCCCGAAGCGGCACCCCCTTCTTCGCGTCGAGGTTCTCCGCGTCGCGGGCGTCGTCCTCGCCTATCCCCGTCGAGGTCATGTTCAACTGCGTCGACACGCTCCGCCAGCTCGAGCGCAAGAACGGCATCCTCGAGCCCATCGCCGCGCCGGACCGGGTGACCAACTCGCCGGCCTCGGACGTGGGGCCCGAGGTCGGCCGCATCGCGCTCTTCGACGTCTCCGTCGTCGTCGACGAGCTCGGCGCGCGGGTCGAGTTCCTGTACAACGCCGGCGCGGCGCACCAGAGCCACATCGCGTCGTGGGTGGGCAGCTTCGAGTACTCCGTCCTGGAGGCCGTCGGGCGCCTCAGGGGCATGGACCACGGGCTGACGCTGGCGGACGCGCCGCTGCTGGAGGCGTCGTACGACGGGCTGTCCAAGCTGGCGCTCAGTCGGCTGGCGGCCGTGGGGCTCGACGGCGTCACCAACGTCGAGACCATGTGCCCCGTCGGCCCCGTCCAGCAGGACATGCTCATCGCGCAGGGGCGGGACCCCGACGCCTTTCACGTCAGCGGCACCTACGAGCTCGTCACGCCCGACGGACGGCCCGCCGACCAGGGCAGGCTCTGCGCGGCGTGGGAGGCGCTGGTTGGGCTGTACGCCTCGCTGCGGAGCATCTTCATCGACAGCGTCTCCGACAAGGGGCTGTTTGACCAGGTTGTCCTGCGAAAGACTTCGCCGGCGATGCTGTTTGTCGATTCTGCGGATCCGGTCCAGACGCTGGCGTCGGTCCCCGCGATGCAGGTCGTGCCGTCGCAGCCGCGGCACAGGCTGTCCGTGTGCAGGTCGTCGACCAAGACGTATCTGAGGCTCGATGCCAGCCAAGCCCTGTGCGACGTAAGTGGATTTTCTCATCCGCGTGGTCCCTCGCGAGTTGCTGACGGGAGGTTAGCCGACGAGTATTCACAACCTGGTGTCCCAGCTGCGACGTGCATACGCGGGCAAGGAGGTGCACGTCGGCGATCCCCCTTCCCCCCGGCTGCACCGACACGTCTCGTTCTTGGATTCTCCTCACAGCCTCGAACGATGGCGAGCCAACCTCGCGGGCGCGGAGCCATGCGTTTTCCCGCGTCTCGCGCTCCAACACGCAGGGCGGATGCAGACACGGGGCTTCGACCTCGACGTCGATCTCGGGCAGCTGTCTCGGTTCTGCGCGAGCGGCGGCCTGGAGCCGTCGACGGTCGTTAAACTTGCCTGGGCGCTCGTCCTGCGCGCCTTTGTCGCCGAGGATCGCGTCACCTTTGGGCACCAGCTCTGCGGACGCGCGCAGACGCTCGTGCCGGACCTGTCGCAGGCCGTGGGCAGCTTTGCGGCCGTGTTGCCCTGTCTGGTGGACTTCTCGCGTCTCCAGACGGTCCATGACGCCTTGCAACACCTGGAGAAGCTGTCGCGGGATGCCAGGAAGAGCGAGGTCCCCGCGCTGTCTGAAATCGAGCACGCGCTACGGATCAGAGGCGCGTCTCTGTTCAACAGCTGCATCTCCTTCCAGGACATGACGAGCATGTGCGCTGAGGAGATTGAATCAGACGCGGAGCCGTGGGAGCCGGCACTTGTCGCTTCCTCTCTGGATGCAAACTGCGAGCTGTCCCTCTGCGTCAACCTCCTCGGCGACCGCCTTCGCGGCGACATTACCTACCAGTTCCTCGGCCCCGACCAGGCCCGCAACATCGTCAACTCGTTTGAGCGCGCTGTGCAAATCATCCTCGACGCGCCAGCGCAGCGCGTCTCCGGCGTCGACTTGTTCACCGATCACGACTATACGCAAATCATGGCGCCGGACTGGGATCCCACCAAGACGGACACCAAGACGTCTGCCTGCATCCACGAGTTGATCATCCACCAAGCGAGGCGGCGCCCGCATGCCACGGCAGTCTCGTCTTGGGACGGAGACCTCTCCTATCAGCAAGTCGAGGCATTTGTGACCAAGCTGGCAGCGTATCTGGTCAACCTTGGCGTCGGCCCCGGTGCGCTCGTGCCGGTGGTGCTGGAAAAGTGCCGGTGGTCACCGATTATCATGCTCGCCGTGCTCCAGGCCGGCGGGTGCTTTGTCGCCCTTGACAGCCAGGACGTTGCCATGGTGGACGCGACCATCAGGCAGCTCGACGCTCAGATGGTGCTCGTCACCGACTCGGCGTGGAAGCACGTCAGCCCCATCGTCAGGGACTGCATCCTCATCAACCAGATGTTCCTCAACGCACTGCCGCCTCAGGTCACGCTCATGGTGGACGGGCCGGTCCCGGAGCAGGCTGCCTGCGCGTTCCTTTCGCCCGGGCAGGGCAGGCCGAGGGGCATGTTCTTCACGCACCAGTCGCTGTGCTCCATCCTATCTGTCCAGGGCCCGGCGCTGAGAATCGGCGACAGGAGCAGGGTGCTGCAGCTGTCGGCGTTCAACGTGGACATTGCGCTCGTGGAGGTCCTGGGTACCCTGCTCCACGGCGGGTGTGTCTGCATCCCGTCTGCGCCTGAGAGGACCAACGACCTCCAGGGCGTCATTGCGCGCATGGCCGTCACCTGGTCGTACATGACGTCTGTGTTCGCGCGGAAGATCGACCCGTCGATGGTGCCGAACCTAAAGACGGTCTGCTTCAGGACCAGGAGCCTGGACGAAGAGACATATGGCCCTTGGCTGCACAACAGGGACGTGCTGCTCGCCTACGGAGCCCCGGACGTCTGCCCGCTGGCCATTTCGGTCCTCAGGATCTCTGGGCCGCGCGAGGCGAGCGTCATTGCTCCGCCCCTGGTGGGCAGATTCTTGATACTCAACCCCGATGATCCGAAGAAGATGGTGCCCGTCGGCGCCGTGGGCGAGCTCGCGATCGACAGCTCCCTAGTCACGCCTCACAAATTCGTTCCCGGTCGACCTCTGGTGGATGCTGCGAGCCTCTGCGAGCCACAGAGCAAGCAAAAGTGGCGATACCTGAGAACCGGCCACCGCGCACGGTACCTCGACTACGGCCATGTCCGATTCCTTGGCAGCATGAGGGACGAAGCTTCGGGCAACGGCTCCCCCGCCGCCATGGGCGAAATTGAGCGGCAGATCCGCCTCTGCCTCGCCCGCGGCGTGGACGTCACCGTGGAGCCCATCAGGACGAGCGACTCGGCATATCTCCTGGCCGCGTTCCTCGACTTTGGGGACGACCCGAGCCGCGGGCCCTACGACCTAAGCTGCATCGGCCCGGAGCTTAAGCTGAGGCTCTTTGCCGCAAGAAAGGCCATCGAGAACTCGCTGGGCGGGCCAGACAAGAGCGGCAAGAGGCTGCCGCGGCAACACATCCCGGCCGTCTTCGTCCCGGTCAGGGGCTTCCCGCTGTCCGCGTCGCTCAAGGTAAACAGACGGAGGCTGCAGAAAATGGCGGCTTCAATGTCCCATTCACAGCTGTCCGCACTCGCGGACGGGCAGTATGCCGGGAGACAGCCTCCCGCGTTGGAAGAGAAGCCTCTTCCGCTCACAATGACTGAGCTGTCGATGCGGCTCGTGTGGGCTGCCGTTCTGGGAGTTGTTGCAGCTGGCATCAGCCCCTCGGACAGCTTCCTCGACGCCGGCGGCGACAAGTTGCTCGCGGCCAGGCTGGTCGTCTCGTGTCGCCAGAGCGGCTTCGACGTCTCGATCCAGGACGTGCTGAGGGGAGCGACCCTGACTGACATCTGCCGCTCCGTATCCGCCGCCGAAGAGGTCAGGGACAGGGCACGCGGCCACAAACACCACGGGCGGCCGTCGGCCAACGGCAAAAAGAGCCTGAACCCTCACCACGGGCTCATCAAGCTCGTGCTGGCACCGCAGATCGAGGTCCCCTGGCACGACGTCACGGACGCGGCAGAGGCGTCGTCGCAGCAGGTCCAGAGCCTCGAGTCGAGCCTGTACAGCCCCAGGGGCGACATCAACTGCCTGGTGCTCGACTTCAACGGCCCCGTCCGGCCGCAGAGGCTGGAGTCGGCCTGCTCGGCTCTCACCGAGATACACCCCATCCTCCGCACGGCGTTTGCCATCCACGAGTGCCGCGTGTACCAGGTGTCCATCGCGTCGTTCAAGGCCGAGTTCAAGCACCAACCCTGCCCGGCGCGGAGCCTCGGCGCCGTCGCCGAGCGGGTCATGCAGCAGGACCGGGGCCTGCCGCTGCGCCTGGGACAGCCGGTCACCGGGTTCACCTTCTTAGAGGACGGCCAGCAGGGCAAGCTGATCGTCCGCTTGAGCGCGGCGCAGGTCTCGGAGTCGGCGGCGCCGCAGCTGGTGCAGGACCTCATCAAGCTGTACGAGGACCCCAAGGCCGTTCGCCAGCGACCCAGCTTCCTGGAATACTCGCGGGCCGTGCGGGACGCGAGGTACGCGGACGGCGTCAAGCACTGGAGGAAGCGGCTCGCCGGCGCAGCCGTGACGCGGGTTGCGCCGTACCCGAAGCCGCACGGCCCGGCGGCGGACCGGACGACGCTGCACGAGACCATCGAGGTCTCGCCGCTGAGCGAGTTCGGCATAAGCTTCGACACGGCGCTCAAGGCGGCGTGGGCCATGGCCCTGGCGAGCCTGACGGGGGACACGGACGTCGTCTTCGGCGAGCTCGTCGACGGCCGCAGCACGCAGCTCGAGTCCGGCCTCGACGTCTCGGCGGTTGCTGGGCCGATGGAGAGGACCGTCCCCGTGCGCATCCGCTTCCCCGTCACGCACACGTCGCCGCTGCAGATGATGCAGCACATCCAGCGGGACGCGGCGGCGTCCCTGCCGTACGAGGGCATCGGCGCCCAGAGCATCATCCGCGAGTGCACCGACTGGCCCAGGTGGACCAAGTTCAGCACCGTCGTGCGCCACCGCCCGAAGGCGCCCGTCGACGGGTCGACGACGCTCAACATCGCGGACACGACGTTCACCTACGACATGGTCGAGTCGCCGGCCAGGGACGTCCCGGACCTGTTCGCCGCGTCCACCACGGTCGGCCCCGGCAGGGTCGCCCTGGCGCTCAGCTTCTCCGCGGGCCGCGTGCCCGGCGACCTCGCCGAGGCGGCCATGGGACTGCTCGTCGGCGCCGTCAAGACGCTGGCGTGCTACGAGACCATCAGCCAGCCGCTGCTCCCGCCGGCCAGCGACTACCGGGGCGCGACGCCGCGGCTGCCGCTCGACGAGCACGAGCCCGCGGCCGCAGGCGAGGGCGGCGGCCGGGCCGGCTCCGCGTCCAGCTGGCTCTCCAGGGGGCAACGCAAGGCGCTGAGGGGACACCTCGCCTCGGCGTGGAACGAGACCCTCAACCCCGCGGCCGTGGGCATGCCCGAGGAGGAGATCCAGATGTCCCGCTTCTACGACATCTCGGGGTCCCTCGTGCCGGCGTACCTCTTCGCGGACCGCATCAACCGCGGGCTGCGCAAGCTCGAGACCGGCGGCTCGGGAACGCTGCGCGTCACGCCCGAGGAGGTGGTGCGCCACCCGACCCTGCCGGCGCAGGGGGAGCTCATCGCGGGCAAGATGCGCGACCTGGGCATCGTCACCAAGCCCTCGCGGGGCCGCACCCTGAGCCTCGGCCAGTCCGCCACCACCAGCCTCGTGGCGGCAGCCGCGGCAGCGAGGATGTCGTCGACGTCGTCCAAGACGTCGTCGAAGGCGTCGTCCTGGTCGCTCGTCGGGCGCGACAGCAGCCGCAAGCACGACAGCACCGGCAGCATGCGCGACCTCGGCGCCCGCGCCGGCGGCTGGATGCGCCACCACGTCAGCCTCGGCCGGGACAAGGCCGCCCGCCGATCCGGCAGCGTGTTCGGCCGCATCCCCGAGGCCGCCGAGATGGGCACCGGGGAGGCGGACGACGTGCAGAGCGGCGTGGGCCCGTTGAGCGTGTCGGCGCCCGCGAACTTCACGCGCTCGACGGACGGGAGCGAAAGCCCAGGCATCTCGTCACTGATGACCTGGGCGTACGTCTGAGGGGATGCCGGCTGGGGTCTGCGTTTGTGTGACGATACATGTATATCCGTAGCCGGCGCGGTCGTTCGGGTGGCATGCTTCGAGTGGTATAGTAGCCCTGGTTTCCTTTGTATATACTAGAACAGCACCGCTGAACCCATGATACCTCCTTCTCTCTACCTATTCGAGTCTTCAGCGTCGTGACTCCCAGGGCGGTGTCGAGCCCGGGGCGGCCCATACCGCATGTCTTGCCGGGCCTACCAAGAACCCCGAATAGCGCACGCCCACGGGCTCAAGCAGGCCGGCTGGCTTACGCGAATCGCTTCAACGCACACGATGCTTCTTCCCCTGGCGTCGGGCGGCATCCCGCTGTGCCTCACGAAAAGACTCCTGAGACGAGGTATACGCCGGCAACACCTCATGATTGGTACGTCACCATGCCTCTATTCATCTGTTCGTCTTTGAGCTGGCGAGAGCTGGCCCGGAGGCGTCGCAGTGTAGCAGTGCATATTTTCTCTTCGGCATGGTGGCGTATCGTACAAACGAACCCCGGCCTGCAGAAACCCAACACAAGCGACTGCGCCTGACCACCAGCCGGCTACCCCGTCGACGGGAATTAACAGAAAAGGCAAACTAGGGTATAACTTTGATCCCGATAATTCTTTCCCAAAAAAAACCACGTCCATGCAGAACCCATTCCTGTACATGACCCGTATCCCCAACTCCAGGTAGGATGACTCCGCGCCGAGGCCGTAACGACGTTCAGGCGGACAAAACACTCCCTTCGCGCCCCCGTCTATCAGCTAAACGCTCCCACGCCCGGCCCAAAGTACTCTCCCGGGCCGAGATGCTTGAGCCGGCAGGCCTTGCCCTCGCAGCCCATGTTCGACACCCGGTTCCCCCACCAGTGAAAGTCGGTCCCGGTGTACTGCAGACTAAAGAAGATTATGATGCCGGCAATGGCAATGCCGCACGACCACGCCGCGGAGAGGACAAAGTTGTACTGCAAGAAACGGCTTGTTAGTGTCTGACGCGTCTCCGGGGCACCGATGGCTACACGTACCTTGGACCACAGCCCGAGGTATCGAGACTTGAGGTAGATCCACGAAAAATATGCAATTGGCACCGACGGCCACACGTACGACATGTTGTACGGCGCCCACACGATGCCGCCGTACATGATTGCCACGGGGTGGATCTGGCGCGTCCACGTCCAGTGGGGGAACTTCTTGCCCAGGGCCCAGAAGAAGACGACGATGATGACGCCCAGCGGGAAGCCGATGAGGGTCATGCTGTACTGTCCCTGGTGTCCAAAGATCTTCCTTGGGCCGACGGTGCCCCACAAGACCGAGGCAGTGAAGAAGGTGTTGACGCCGGGGCACGTTAGCTTGTACTGCGCGTCGGGCGTGCACACGTTGGCGATGCTCTGCATCTGGAAGTTCAGGACGCCGATGCAGACGATTGTGCTGATGAAGGTGGCGACGATCTGCGCAACAAACGTGTGCCGGGGCGGGATCTTGACGTAGTGGGCCAGCTTCAAGTCGTTGCAGAACCATATGGCGTGGGCGCAGGTCACGTAGCCAAACGACTTGAAGTAGTTCATGGCGAGGGCGTTGCCGTCGACCCAGGAGCCGCCGACAAACTCGGCGAGCACGTTGAGCGTCACTTCGATGCCCGTCATGGCCTTGATGATGCCCACGGGGATGACGAAGACGACGCTCAAGGCGAGGCCGTAAAACACGACGCCGGGAGAGGTGTGCGTGTCCCAGCCGACGATGCCGCCGATGCCGAACGCGACGGCGACGGCGAGACAGATCATGTACCACCACTCCGGGACTTCGGGGTACGCCTTCATGAGGCGGCTGTGGACGTCCAAGAACCGCTCCTCCTTCTTGGGCGACTTCTTGCGGAAGCCATTGAACAAGGCCTTGAAGCCCATGACAATCTCGTGGCGGTGGTACAGCGCGGCGTAGGTGAGGGTCGAGGTATAGATGCCGAAGAAGAACATGTAGATGACGACGTTGCCGGCGCCCAGGTACGGGGGCGAGTACGAAGAGTACTTTTGCTGGTTGAACAGGCCGTGGTCGTCGGTGGCCAGCGTGATGTTGTACAGGTGCCCCCAGCGGTCGTATACTCGGTTGGTGTTGATGGGCAGGTAGCCCGTGTTGTACACGTTCTTGTACCAGAAGATGAGCACGACCCAGAAGGAGGCAAAGACGCCGATGAAGCGGTTGAGGGTGCTGAAGAAGGGCACCATGAGCGGGTCGGCCGAGTCCCACAGCAGGACGTTCCAGTCCCAGGTCGGGAAGGGGTTGAAGCCGAGGCCGTGGTTGATGCCCGTGATGATGTTGACGTCGCGGTGGCCGGGGGCAATCCAGCTGATCCAGTTGAACTTGGACAGGCCGACCCAGATGTAATTGGGGAACCAGAACCAGACGAACATGGCGGCGAACATGACGTAGAAGAACTTGATCCTGGAGATGCGCCAGATCCTGCGGAAGGGGCCCTCGACGGGGGGGTTGACCTCGGTGTGGAAGGCCGAGTTGAGGGCAATGGTGACGAGCGAGGCGGGCCAGACGCAGTAGGAGGGGTAGACGAGGAAGCGGCGGCAGATGCCGGCCATGCCGTAGCCGATGAAGTTGGTGGCGAGCGCAATCAACAGCTGGTAGGCAAACTCGGAGGCGTACGGCTGGTCGAAATACTGGGGCAGATACTGGACCCAGATGATGTAGTTGGTGTAGGGGGTGTTGTAGGCCACGTTGGCCATGATGGTGATGAGCATATGCTCCTTCTTGGAAAAGGGCCCCGGGTTCAGCGAGTGGCGCACGCCGCAGAGGGTGAAGCCCTTGTCGGGCAGCCAGTTCTCGGCGGCCTTGCCGATGGGGTAGGCGAGCAGCTGGGCGACGTTGGCCATGACGCGGATGGCGGGTTGGCGGATGTCGAAGAGCTGGTTGATGAAGGCGAGGAGGACGGAGAAGAAGAGGCCAATGGTCCAGCTGCGGATGGTGGAGCAGGGGGTGCGGACGTCGTCCTTGTTGCTGACGACGGCGCGGACCTCGGCGTAGGGGCTGTTGCTGGTGATGAGGGCGGCCTCGAGCTTCATCTCCTGGATGAGGTGCTGGTGCTTCTCGGGGTTGGAGAAGACGGAGTCGTTGTCGAGGAAGGCCTTGATCTTCTGGATGACGGTGGAGGGGAAGTTGGGGTCCTTTTCGTGGATGCGGCGGACACGGATCATGATGTCGCGGACCTCGTCGAGGGTGTACTGGGAGGCGAGCTCCTTGGCCTCGAGCAGGTCGTCCTCGGTGACGTTGAGGTCGTGCTCGGTCATCGCCTGCTGCTCCTGGGTGGCATAGAAGTAGCGCTCGTCTTCGTCATACGAGAAGGGCTCCTGGGGGGACAATCGTCAGCGAGGGCGACGCCATGGACGATGCCGTGCTGGCCGGGTCAAGCCCTGGCCGGGGCCAACACGGCCTCTCCCGCGCCCCTCCGGCTCGGGCAAAGGGCCGTCTTACCGAACTGTCCTCGGACTTGTGGAGAGAGAGGGCGGACGGGCGGGGGATCGCGGCAGCGGCCGCGGCCGTCGCGGCTCGCTTGTCGTCGTCGGCCATGTCGTGGGGCGCAGGCGTCGGTGTCGCCGGGGCCGGAGCGCGCGCTGGCTTCGTCGAGAGTCGCACGGCGACGGAAGACGGATGCCCTGCAGAGCGAGAGTCCCGACAGCGGGCGGGCGGCGATGGGCGGCGGTGGTGCGAGGGACGGCGATGGGCGGATTGCGGGATGAGGTTGGCGAAGAGCAGCAGAACGACGGTTGGGGGAGGCGTGGGCGGGCTCAGGGCACGGACGGATTCAGGCCAGTCGACGGCCGGGGAAGCACTGGCCGGCGCCACTGGGCGGACCGCTGCGGTGGGCCTTGCAGCGAGCCGGCGCTGGGGGAGGGCCCTGAAGGCCTGTCGCGGCCGCCGCCGCCCTGGACGCTGCCCTGCCCCGGCCGCCGTCCTCGCCACCGTCGCCGCCGTGCCAACGCTCGCAGTCACGGCAGACGAGGCAGCCAGAGCCTCGCCGTGCCGTCGGCGATGCGCAGGGCGCCGGTGCCCAGCGCAGGGCACGGGCAGGGCGCGGGGGCGCGACGGTGAGCGGCGCAAGACCTTCTGCAAGCAGCAAGGCGCCGTGCCGCCGTCTCTGCAGCTCGGATCCGCATTGGGCGCGCTGGGTCTCTGCGGCAACTGAATCGGCACACGGCAGCAGGACGAGAGACACGGCCCTCCGGCCGTGCCACACGCAATTGGCTGGCCTGGGCCGCTGGATTGGCCCAGGCCGGGCTCACGCTCTGATGCTCGGCTGCCCGGCACCGGAGACTGCCCGTTCTGCTGCCACGCCGTTGCCGTGGTCGCACGCGCCAGACAGAGCCAACCATCGCCAGCCCTTGTCGCCAAGGACAGACGGACGAGACGGACGAGTGCGGCTGAGGGCCAGCTGCCGAGATGCCCAGCGGCCGAGATGCCCAGCGGCCGAGATGCCCAGCGAGTCGGCCGGCCCCTTCACGCCGGACGAGAGGCGGTGCGATGCCCTCCACGCCAGACGAGCACGGCGGTGATAATGCCGCACCGGGCTAGACGGCAACGGCTCAGATCTGCGCTGCCACGGTGCCTTGGGCCGCGTTTTGCCCATGCCCCCGTCCATCTTCTCTCGGGTCTCGGGTACGGCGTGTGCGTACCGCTGTCAAAGTCACGGCCTCCGTCGTCGCAGCCAACGACAACGACGCAAGGACCGCCCGAGTCATTGGTTTTGACTCGGAGAATCGGCACGGCGACAGCAGGGCGAGCATCCGTCGGCTGCGACGCCGAGGTTCCACGGCATGCACGCATGCGGCATCAGCAGCGGATCAGGAGACGCCGTTTTCCTCCGCCACGGTTCATCGCTGCCATCGAGCACAGCACGGCCGCCCGTCCGACGGCTCGCAAGACGCTTCCCCAGGCTGGCGTCCTTGCCTCTTGCCGAAGGTTGCCGATGAGCCACACGATGACGACGACGCTGTTGGCCGCGTCGCCGACCGCCGGCCGGCTCCAAGCAAGGTCCTGTGCTCGTCGTGTGCTGGCCCAGGCCTCCTCCTTGCCACCTCTCTTCGCTGTCATTCTCCGAGAACTCAATGAAAAGAGGTGCGGACACGCGCCCTCGACCGGCAGTGTTCTGGAAGTCTTCCTCTCTCCGCATCCTCTCCCTGCATTCGCATCTGCCAACGGTAGAGGCCATGGCTTGGTCTATCCCTCTACGGCTTAGCGAAGGCAGCCTTGGCCAGCTTTGGCTAGTTGTCGTCAGCGCCAGCGCCCGTAGCCGGGTCTCGGGGTTCGTCCGTTCGACGTTGGCAACCTCGTATTACTGCGTCGCCTCCTGAGTTGATGTCACCGCCTGCTCGCAGATTCACGCCTAGCACGCGCTCTACGGCAATTTGTGTCCGGAGGCAGCAATGATGCGACCCGTGAGAGGCCCTTTTTGCTGGGAAACGGATCTTGTCAGCCAACCATTAGCCCCCGCTGCAGCGTCCACGGCCTGCAAGAATACTCATCACCCATGGGGATTGTCGTTGGCGGGCCGGCGGTCGTTGCGCTCGGTTGCAACCTGTTCGCCTCGCCATGGCCTCGCGTTGCGTCGGTTAAGAATCGGGCAGCCGTAAGCCAAAAGCACGGCCTGTGACAAGAGCACAACCCGGATCGCCACGTACGAGTACGTTGCACAGATCGACGAGATAGTAACTAATACCGTATCCAGGCGGACCAATTAATACACCGCAGGATCTGACGCGGAGGCGACTAACATACTCTTGTTCATCGACCCGCAATAATCGCACTGAATAATTGGATAGCATTTGGGTACATGCGAAAGGATGCAGAGGGAATAAGTCTAGTGGCAACTTCCAGGCATCATCACGCAACTTTGACCGCTACAACGTTTCAGAATGGCATGATATGCTCGAGTTAAACATCGGCGGCTTGTGCCACAGCCCAGAAGCTGCAGGATATGTATCGACGTATCGCGCTAGTGCAGGCTTGCGTACTTCCTGTCGGCATTCCAGCCTCGCCCCATTCGGTGCCAATCAATCCTCCTGTAATACCTCTGACGGCCCTGCAGAGCACGTTACTGTCGCCAGAGAAAAGCTAATCTTGTCTACATATCGCTCATAGCCCATCGTAGGGCCGCTATGATAGGTCTGTAAAGTTGGTCTGCATCTCCCGCAGGGTTCCGAAGCTATCCTTTCATACAAGGGGAAAGAGGATCTTCCTGATCCTCGGACGGAGCGGCTTGACAACATCCAATGCCTCTGGGAATTCGCCTATAATGCCTTCTTCTAGCCTGTTCACCGTCACGTCGCCTTCTTTAGCAGCTGCAATATACTTGAAGCTGCCGATTTCCCATCTCCGCAAAAGGCTCTCCTCAGGTGGTTTCTCCCCGCGGCTACTACACTGGCTCTTGGTCCACGATTCACGCACACACATCCAAAGCAGGGCGTGGAAGAACGACTCCAGATCGTGGCGGTAGGTGTGTTCGGCCTGGCGCAGAACCTCCACCGCCATAAACTGCATCGTGCCGGTCTGGGGCCGCGCTTCACCGGGGCCGCTGTCTCTCACTTTGGCCAGGTCGAGATCGATACGTATTCCTTTAAAGTCTCCCGGCTTCTTTACGTCTGTGATGATGATTTTTTACGAGATGTCGCGGTGGAGAATCTTGCCAGTGACGTACAAAGACCGATGTGCCCTGATCCCATCTCGCATCGACTCCAGCGGTTCCTTGACCGTATTGAAGTCGCTGACGACACGGCCGGCTGGCGAGACGACAAGGCAGGAATAGATGCTATTTTCCAGAGCAGGAATAGATGCCATTTTCCAGAGGTCCTCGCCGGGCGTGTACAGGCTTGGCTTAGACTTGCCAATGGACAACACGTCGTTCAACTCCTAGACCAGCTTCGACACCTGCCTGTTAGACCGTCCGGACGCGTTGTCGGGCGTGTTATCGGACGATGGCTTGCGTTTGTGGCCCGACGTGTTTGTGCTTGCTGTAGCCGATGGCGGATCTTCAAATTGGACATCTTCACCCCAGAACCAGTAAGCATTTAGAAACTCCAAGTCCTCCCGCAGTTCTACAATGGTCATCATCTAACGATGCGCCACCACTCTAGCCAACCCCCCTCTGACGCGCCGTTCTTCTGCCGGCTTCGGTTGTTACACGTCTGGCTTCGGCTCATCTAATGCCCACTAGAACCTCGCGACGTAGCTATTTGCAACGGCCGACTTTACGGGAGGAACAAAACATTGTTCACGAGACGGACGACCTGAGCGGACCTGGCCGCCGTGCGTCTCAACAACTGATGAGCATGGCTATCGCGAGTCTTCAAACCTGGCCCGCGTTATTTCGGGGATATTGTCCACCATACGAGCTGATTTCAGCTTCATCATCATTGTTTTCTTGCTCGCCGCCCTCGTGGCCAACTCTCCAGACTCTCAGGCCCAAGGTTCGGCAGCACGTCATCTGCACAACTCAGGCTTACTTGTCTCACATTTTCAAGCATCAAGAGTAGACATAGGATTTCGTTGAACAAAGTCATTATCACAACCCAAGACGAGGACTGAAGCCGACAGGGAGGCAAAAGCAGAACGCATCAGGACTCGGGCCTTCTGTGACCGACAATCAGGGACAGCTCCAAGTGGAATCAACTGGATGCCGGAGCCTTGCTAGCTCAAATAGATGTGACTGTTGGCGTCTGCTGGCCAGAATGACGTTGATTGCAGACATGAGATGCCACGACGGGTAGGCCGTGGCTCCGGTCACGATGCCACAGCTGGTGATGCTTCTGCTGAGACGGGCGTCGCCCATCTGGAATAGGTTGAAAAAATCAGAACGCACGTGAGTCTCTCGAACGCAGCATGAGACCCCGAGGGATGGGAGTTGTTATCGAAAAGCCGATGGGATTGCCAGCATACTTGGAAGCGCGGCTTCTGTTTCGAACCACGACGACGTCCTACAACTCGACTGGATGAACGTGCCGTCGACCGGAGCTAATTGCCGTGATATTTATCCAAGTCAAGCAGCATGGAGAAAATAGACTTCTTCTTGTCCAGCCCTGATATGTTCCAGCTGAGCAAGGCGATGCACGACCCCCAGCTGCCGGGCAGAGACAGATGTCCTCGTTCAGGAGAAGAAGCCATCATGTGCAAAAGTTGACGACACAATGAGTTGCCCAAGATCCCACGCACTCGAAGCAGTTGTAGATTCTGGCCACCGAGCATGTGAATGGGACGAGGTTTACGTGCGCGAGCAAGTCTGCAGGCTTCCCTGCCGGTGCATGCATCGACCCGCAACGCCATCGTACGTGAAGTCTTTACGAATCGTAATGGACGTGCCAGGCACTTCGATCCCAAGACCGTATTGCTAGTGCGGTTGACTCTGGATCGACATGGGAGGAGAGAACCATCTCTGCCGGCCTGACAACTGGCCCTTTGCGTGGCGGTTGCACAAACCTTCAAGCACAGCTGCTTGCTCGTCGAAACCGAGTTCGAGGCGGCAAGCCACGGAATGCACGAGCAGCCTGATCGCCGGGAGCTGGTGATCCGCGACATGCACATGTCTACCAAGATGAAGAGACGTCGGATACATCTGTGGAAGCATGCATCAGAATGCACGGGCTGGGCCACTGACGCTTGGACAACCAGACGTACTTGTCAGGGCAACAGCCGACACGTCAAGCCACACGACTCCGCGCCAGTCACCGTTCTGGAGCAAGAGAGAGACCCTGCTTCTTGGAAAAGGCCTCTGGTGTTTCCAGGACGACCCGCTCGGCCTGCCACCCCGACATGACGACTCCAGAATCCCCCGTCCGGCTACGGAATCTTGGCACCCATTGATCAATGTCCAGAGCAGCATGCCATACGCGACACTCGGCCGCGGCCGGCCTCTGCTTGCCATGTCGTCAGCTCCGTAGATTCACGTCCACATACACGCTCTCGCGCTACGTACGCGTACGCTTCCGCCACGCTGACAACAGCAGCGCAGATCGGCCGGCCTCGACTCGGCAGTTCGGATCCAGCCAAGCCCCAAAGCTGACTCCAGAAACCTGCTGAAACACGCAGGCGCGTACACTCTGGGTGTCGACTCCCCCCTTCACCTGGCCTTGGGAGGCAACCCCAGGCCAGCAGAGGGCGACTTACAGCAGGGAGCGGGGGGAAGCGCAGGATTACTTCCTCGGCAGAGCCGTTGGGACACGGAGCCCGATCTCGGTCCTTCCCTCCCATGTCGTCAGCAGGGCAAAACACCCGGCGGTTCGGCGTCCGGACTGGGACATGGCCACGGAGTAAAAGGGCGGAATTCGGGGGTTTTAGGCCCATGACAAATAGGCCCTTTGTCATCACCCATACGAATTACGAAGTACGGAGTAGGGGGATTCGGTTTCCCGACTAGCCAGGTGGCCGTCTGGCACGGAGTAGTCGTCGGCTGCTGAGTCAGCGGCCTGTGATGCTCGGCCGTGGCGCGGTGGCCGGGCCGAGGGACTATCCGGGTCGGGGCTCACGGCTCACGGCGGCCGACGAGTCTCCGGGGCCATGTCCAGACGCCGCCACGGCGCCGCGAGCAGCTGCGCTTGGGCGGGCGAATCGCGAGCCTCGAGCTGTGCATCGAGCTGTGCAACCTGGGCGAGTTTAGCCTCGTTGCGCGCGAAATGCGCTGCCCGAGGCCCTCCGGTTCCGCCCACGGCTTGCGCTTCGCCATGCCGCCAGCGACGCCGCCGGCAACGCCGCCGGCAACGAGCCGGGAAACGCTGCTGCCTCGACGCGGTGCGCCAATTAATACTATGGTTAAAAAGATGGCATGACGTAGATTGACTGCCTTGGGCTGATGGGCCGCCAGAGTCGCCGGCCACTGCCACCCCCTCCCTCCCCCGTCGATGCGGCCCGCCGGTCTGTGGCCGACGGAGGATCCGCCCTGAGACCACGACGGACGTCAAACGAGATGCACATACACGCCCCTCCCCCGTTGGACGTGGACACCGACGCCGTTTGCGGACATGACTGATGGCATCAGGCATCAGCCAAGAGCATGCGTCAGACGCAAGATCCTGGCCCGTGGCAGCTGCTGCGTGGCCGTCGTCGGACCCATCGCCGTGGTCTGGTGCAGACACGGACGTCGTCATGGGCTCGGGCGAGATGCCGACGCGCGGGGAGAGCCATCGAGCCGTGACATGCCGCCCCGGGGGAGTGCGGGCTGCGCTTCGAATGCCGGGTTCCCCCTCTCCACGGGTCGCAACGGCATCTGCATTTGGGCCTCAAGGCCGGCAGCCGAGTCGCACCGCAGGCCGTCGTATGACTGCCGGCCCTGTTTGCACGGTCGCACAGCCATCGCGGCACGTGTTGCGAGGCGGGCTGTCACAGCCTTGGGCGGCACGGAAGTTGCCACCGCTCGGCTCGACTGCAGAGGGCTATTATTACTCGTGCTCGCCGCCGACCGGGGTCGTTGGCTATATTACGAGTGCAGAGCCGACCCCTGTGAAGGATTCCTGCTGGACGCCGCGCACCAAGCACCAAGCACGGAGCCATTCGAGATGCCCGGGCGGGGACGGCGACACCGAGCGCGCATGCGTCCGCCGTTGCCTGGGCGTTGGTCGCGGGCTGGCGTTGTTTGCTTCCGCTCGTGCTCGGCCGTGTCGGTGCCTGGGAGAGAGGCGCGAGTAGACGTGTCGGCTCGGCCCTGACCGAGACGACGAGTGAGACGACGACGAGTGAGACGACGACGAGTGAGACGATGACGAGTGGACGACGGCTCGAATCCTGCGGGACCCATCGGCCCAGCGGCAGCCCACCTCATCCCATAATTAGCCCCCCGTCGATTTGTTCACCTCGCAGCCTTGTTGGGCGGGGAGAGGTGCATACGGGGAAGCCAATGACCGACCATTGGGTGCTACGGCAGCTTCACCTCATCAAGATGCACGCCAGCCCTGCGAGGCCCAATGGTGTGGGCGTGGGAGGGAAGGGCTAATCGCCCGATATGACCCGAGCAACCTATGACAGCATGCGTCGCAGCAGACGGTTGCATTGGCGCGGACGTCCAGGTTTCTGCTGAGAAGAGGCACCGGAGTCGCACGAGACACGGCAACGGTCGTCGTCGTCGTCGTCGGCGGCGGCGGCGG
>NRSZ01000812.1:8821-67681 GCA_002901185.1 Tolypocladium capitatum
ATGAAGAGGAAGCGTGGCCAAAGAGGGAAATCATGTTTAATAATGATTCATAGCTAATACTCGGCGCGTTATTCAAGCAGTTGCAATAGACATATGCGCCTGCCCCGGCCTACATAATTCCAACCCGGCCGGCCGCCTCCTAACGGGTAGACGCCCGCCTAATAGAACGCCAGTCGCCCCCCGCCCCCAAAAGGCGTTGTAGTTTGCCCAGAGGATATATACAAAAGTGCACGGCCAACCCAGCCATCGTCGTAGTTTGGCTCGGCGCGGCTCCTCTCCGCCACAAGCCTCTCTCATGACCGACCCCAACGGCCTGGGCACCCCTACCGGGAAATGAACAGGTCCTTGGAAACCTGCTCCGCCGTCAACTGGGTGAGCGCGTCGATGGCTCGCTGGCCGACGGTGAAGGCGTCGTGGAACAGGTGGTCATCGGGACTGGAGCAGCCTTCGTCATCCGGCCCGCGCTCGACCCCGACCACGCCGACCGTGCTCGCCACGCATGGGGTCCATACGTCGATGAAGCGCATCGTGCCGTTGATGGGCAGCGTTCCCCGACCCTTGGCGTCTCTCAGGCCAGACCGCTGCATTTCCTCCTCCGTCATGGCATCAAGGATAGCCCTCGCCGAGTTCGCCTGTACCCCGGCCCTTCGTGGATAAGGAGCGTACACGATCTCGTCGTCCTTGTCAGCCTCGCTTTTCCGAACCCTCTGCTGTCGCAGAGTGACTGGCAGGTAATCGAGAATGGACCCCCTCCGTGGGAATTCGGCGGTCTCCTCTATGCCCTCTTCCTCAATGCCCTCGGGCCTGGCCCTTCGCTTGGCCTTCCAGCTCTCCAACTCTGTCTTGATCCGCGAGTTCCACCGCCTGGTCAAGAAATTTGCGTTGCGCATCTGCTCCGCCTTGGAATGCGGCGCTGGTGGCGCTGGCCGTCTGTGCCACCCGGGTGTAAGGGTAATGTCGAACAGCTCCGGTATCACTACTCGGAAGCTCTCCAGCTCGCGTTCGTCGATTCTGTCGGCGGCATTCGGGCCCGCAAGCCTGTATATGTCTGATTTGGTGGCGTTGAACCAGAAGTCGGAAAAGGCAACCGACGCCGGGTTGAGCGACTTGCGATAGAGAAGCTCGATCTGGGAAAACAGGTGCGAGGCCAGAGCGTGGACGAGGTCCTCGCCCGACTTGCGCGGCAGAGCGGCCATGTTCCAGATGTCCCAGGTGCCAAAGGTGAAGACCCAGAGGGTGTGCCGGGTGGCGATGGTGGGAGGGGGCAGGGCGAGAAACTGTTGGATCTGGGCCTCCAAGTCCGGCGTCTGCATCGGAACGGGATATTGCTCCGGGATGAAGCCATAGTCGGGGGCTGGGTGTTTGGACGTGTTCACGTGCTGCTCGAGCACGTGAAGCTCGTTGCCGTACAGGCCGTTGGATGTCAGACCGGGTCTGGAGCCACCATTGGGAACAAAGGAGAGGAGTGACGAGCAGTTGAGCTTCAAGGGGATGAGTACATTGTCCGAACGAAGGCGGTATGGTTGCTTACCTCTCTGCAGAGCTGCTCAGTCCACGTCGTCCTCGCGCCAGCCGAATCGGCGGAACTGCCAACCAGGTCTTGCGAGCCGAAAACGACAATCCTCAAGGCACCCTCCTGCGGCGTCTTTGCGCCCGTCCAGGTCAGGAAGTCGCGATAGCCGTCGCTGAAGCGCGGAGGGACCAGGCTGGCGAGGAACATCATGGCGAAGAGGCAGGCCGTCATCTGTAGCAGGAATCGAGGCCCCCCTCGCCAGATGCGCTGCGTGAAGAAGATGAGGAGGGCCTTGAGGCGGAGGCTGCAGGGCGACGACCCATCGTACGGCTTGGCTTTGACGGGCTCGGAAGCCCAGAGCGCGCCGACCATGGCGGTACTGGTGCTGGCGAGGGCGGCGGGACGGCGCGGTCCGGGGTAGACGCAAGAGGTGCAGCCTCAATAGCCCAGCATCCACGCCGTCTGTCAGCCGGCCGTGGCAGGCGTGGTGGTTTCTTCGCCGGCTCGCTGGCTCGCCGGCGCGTAGGCCTCGACGATTCGACGGCCTCGACGATGACGGGTCGGCCGGTGGCGCGACGATGGTTGTAGGTGACGCCACGATGGTCGTCGTATGTAGGCTATGTATACTCTGATGTCTGAGGAGGCCGGCGGGCGGGAGGGGGAGCAATCAAAGGAGTGACAGCGGCGAATCGAGGCACGAGCAACGAGGGGTTTATGAGGACGACCAAAGTCGGAAGGTGCAGAGCGTTGCGTCGTCTCTGCTCGGCCCCACCGCGCCGCCAAGACGACGTACGAGTCCGGAGTACGCGGCACGCACGCCGGAGCCACCTGCGGCTGTGGTGCGGCCAACGGCTGGCTCTGGCTCTGCGTGTCGCGGATTGAGGCTGCACCTCCTGGCGAGCAGTTGCTCCGCTCTCTGCTGCGTCACGGCAGCACGGTGCTGGAGACCGGGGGACTGACCCATCCCCCCGAGGCTTGCCTGTCGCCGAGCGACAACTGGCTACGGCGCCCCCCGGGCTTGCAGGCGCGACAATGCGAAGACGTAAGCAGCGGGCCCTGGAGATGGCATCTCACTCGTATCCAGCGGCGGGCCTACGAGCCCAGCTCTTCGTCTTGGCAGCAGTCGTGGCGTCGACGACGTGGTCTGATGATGCCGGGACGCCACGACAACATGTTTGCGCAGGCTTGGTTAGTGGCCCACTCGTGTGGTGATTGACGGCTCCGCGCTATCGGCGAGTACTTGCGGCGAGGCCTGGCTGCCCATGACCAACAAGTGTTCTTTCTAAGGCCTCCGTCCAGACACGGCAGCGATTCCCAGACCCTGGGTACTTCGTCGTTCCCAGTAAACCGACAAGCACCGTACATGGCATTGAGTGGCAAGCCCCCACGTTGTCTTCATCAAACGACGCTCCATAGAGTGATTCTCCAGCCAATTCCGTAGGAACAGAGCAATATGAGTAGCTGTCGGCCTACTCGTACTAGTCGTAGGATTAATTACATAAGACGAAGATATAAAGTGCAAACTGTTGCCTGTCAGCATCAGCGGCAGGGCTCGGCAACGCCTGAGACGTGTCCCTCTGATTCTTCTCCTTGAATGTTGCGGTCCTGCGTCTTTGAGCAGTCTCGGACGATTCCGAAACCATGGCGCAATCCAAGACGAGAACTACGACCGTCCTGAGATCAATAATTCGAGGACCAGTCTCAACTCCCTTATGAAAAGAAAGGGGTCGCGACAATGACCTCTTATCGAGTGTTGCCCCTTGCCCCCCAAGGGTGATATTACACGGTCCGCAGGGGTCCTAGGCAGTGGCTGCTTTTTACAATCTTCATCCGCCATCTCTTTGCATTCGCCGCCGAAAGGGGGTGATGCAAGGCGAACGGTCTGCCCTTGGAGGGTGCGGGGACCAGGATAAGGGTCTGCGCCCGGCAACTCAATTATTAGCTGTTGAGTTGCTGTTTTATTACCGGTGGCAGCCCTTGATGACGGACGATTGTTTGCCTGACGGCTGTGGCTGGCGACGCACGTGAATTCCAGCTTGATCGATGCCCTGGTAACATCGACTCGGCTTACGATGCACACCGCATGAGCGCTAACAACAACACCTCATGGCACTGCCATCCATCCATACCCTGGAAGACGTCGTCCAGCTTCAACTTTTCAACGCCACAGCCTTGCGCAGCGTCGACCTCGTCGGCCTCTCGCATATCGCCTCTTGCCTCTCGCCTCCCGCTCCTTGCCTACCGCCTCCCGCCTCTCTGCCTACGCGCAACCGCATCCCCGGCGGTGCCCCCACCGTTTGGTCGTCATCACCGACAATGGGGGCATGATCTTGCCACCCAGGCCCCATCGGCTCTCGCATCGCCTTTCCACCTCGACACTCCCTCGAGCCGGCTCATCGAAAGCCCTCGGTTTGCGGGGCCGCCTCTGAAATCAGCGCCAGCATGCTCTCCCACTTGCGCTTCCACCGGCGTGGCCCATCGAATCCCGCATCCCCAACGCCTGACCAGCAGCTAAGCCTCTCGCCCCTCAGCAGCCATGGCTCGCCCCTGGCACCCGACTCCGCGTCGCCGTCCGATGCGCACCCGCCGTCCAGCTCCTTTGCCTTGCCGCCGATGCTGCCACCGATTACGCGTGTAACGTCGGCTGATGCCGACCTCGGACACGATCGGCCGAGAGATATAGAAGTCCCGTCTCCGCCGGACACGCGTCCGCAGCATGCGCTGCGGTCCCCCTACAATGGCGACTCGGGCTTCATCGGCGGGGTCGCACTGCAAAACTATCGCCGCGGCGTCGAGGCACAACACGCCGGGGCTCGATCCGAGTCGGGCGACCTGATCGCGGGGGCCCTCGAGGACCAAGCGTGGCGCCAACGTCCAAAACCGACATCAGTCTCGACAGAAGGACCCCCAAGGACCTACACCAAGCCCGTGACGTCGTTTAGCACGCCGACTGAACTACAGAATTCGGCTGGCACGGCTCTGAGCCGATGGCCTGCGGGAACGCGGGTGCCTAACGATGCACCGCTTTTGCCGTCCAGCTCCGTCAGCACGGAGACGCAAAGGGGCAAAAAGGGACTGCCGTTTCTGAAGAACCCCATGTCGACTTTGTTGATGAGGCGGAAGAACAACCAGAACGCCCCGGTCCTGCACCCTCTTCCGTTGGCCGGCCGCGAAGAAGAGCCCGTGTATGACCCGCGTATTAGAGGCACTCGCGTGCACGACTTCAGCGCACCTAGACGCAGACAGATCATACCTGGACGTGGCGTCGCGCCTGTCCGCTCCGGCTCCCAAACCGATTTAGTAGCCGCAGATCAAGATAAGCCCGGGGAGAACAAGAGCAACGGGGGACTCGGTAGCCGCCAGCCGCGCAACATGAGCGATGCCTCAGACTCGGCGCACTCGGCATCGCGCAGCTCTGCGTCGCAGCTCATCAACCACTCGCCCAGCACGGCTTCGCAATGGACGAGGAGCTCCTGTGTCAAGATTCCGTCGCCTTTCTCGAAACCTCCTCAGACGGTCCCCGACGATGTACGAGAACTGCCAAAGGCTGCTTCGTCCCAACGGACCACCCGCTCGAGAACCTTTTCTCTGTCTGAGATTTCGGCCCTGCCCAAGCATATGAAAAGCACCTCGTCTAGATTCAGCTTCGACATGGTCGGGGCAGCTAACCAGGAAAAGTTGCTTGAAGAGAGGCATCGTCAACGCGAGCTGGAAAGGCAAACGACGGGTGTTGACGACCCCAGGGACTCGAGGTTCGATGACTTTGACGAGGATGCTTTTGACTACGACGCCATGATGGATGACGATGGATTGGAGGAGAAGATACCCGGTGTCAACGCCGACTTGGAGGTCGACGACGAAGCCTTGAAAGATGAGGCCCTTGAGGGCGAGGCTTTGGGGGATGAGCTTGACCCTGACAACGACCAGGAGAATTTTGCTGGCTTCGTTTTCCAGCGCTCTATTCCAGCCTCGTCGCTGACAAGTCCGCATAGCGCGGGCATGATGATTACACCGAGAGACCCCGACGGCAAAGTCATTGGGCTTGCCGTGACCAAGGATACGCCAACCCTCGCGACAGTGCCCCTATCGCCTGACACGCAACCTTTGTCCTTGAACCGCACGCTCGACGGCCAAGTCTCTGGGCTGGGGACTCAAGAACGGTTCGCTTCGGACTCTGCTGGGGCTCCCGACCCTGTTGGGCAAGACGAGTTGTACTTTGACGACGGAATGATAGGCCTGGAAGACGAGTTTGCGCAAGATCTCGCCGCCGAGCCGGAATTCGACGGGGTGCCTTTCGACGAATCCATATTTGACAACAACGATACGGACCAATTCGGACGGCCGGTCCCTGGAGCCTTTGCCCAAGCCCAGTCGCAGCGACGGGCTGCAAACGGGGACCCGGTGGTAAAGCGGGAGTCGGACGTGACGTCGCGGTTCTCTGCACAGTCGGGCGGTTCTCGGTCGACTGCACACACATCCGTCAGTGTGGATGGCCGGAAGAACGGAGAAGGCGCGAGCCATGCGCTGGCGGAGGGGTTTCCGAGGAGCGACGATGTTGCGGCGCCTCAAGTCGCCAACGTTGAGCAGGACGCGGTTGCGGCCTACCAGGCGGCGCTTGCTGCTGCGGCTCACAAAGCTGCTGCGACAGGCAAGTTTCGACGGAGCTCACCGCCGCCTCGAGACGAAGAGCCGCAGGACCAATTGGATGACTCCCTTTCAGAAACCTACGAGGACGAACCCTATGAGGATTTCGGGTCGGGATATGTGGACATGGATGACCTGGACTTGGATGACGATGCCATTATTGCCGAAGCAAACGCAAGCGCCTTGGCCAGCGATTCGGATGGATGGTACGGCCAGGAGTTTGGATTTTACTCTGCACCAGTGGCCCAGCATCACGGCTCGCACAACTCAACCTCGTCGAGCCTACCCGACTTGGAGTTTGCGAACGGGGGAGTTTTTGGCCCAAAGGGGGCAGGCGGGCTGGATCGCAGCACGAGCGGCCGGATGGTCTCGAGGGAACCCAACTTGACGCCGATTACCGAGCGGTCCGAGTACTCGAACCGCAACTCCCTCATGAACCTGGGCTTCCCACCTCCGAGCTCGTCAGCTCCAATCATGCAAAGCCCCGGCCTTGCCCAGCTTGCCGTGATGGCGGACCGTGGGGACGAACACATGACGCTGTCTGCGCTTCTCCGACTGCGGTCCAAGGCCTGGGGCAGCTCTCAGGCCAGCTTGGCCTCGAGTAACGGCTCCCCAAAGTCTGACTGGGGAGAGATGCCCAGCGTGCCGTGGAGCTCCAACTTTGCAAGCCCGGCCCCCGGCCACGGGCGCATGAACTCGGCCTTTTCGACGGCGAGCCGTGACTCGGAGGGTGCGAGCACTTCAGGTAGCCCTACGTTGACCATGTCCTATCCGACATTTGCACCTCCCTGTCCACCGATTCCAGGGTCGTCGATGGAACAGCCTGTCGTGTTGTCCGACCTGAGCACGGTGCCTCCGTCTCCCGCGGCCCTGGAGCAACAGCATACGCAGGCGGCAACGACGACAACGGATGCGAACGAGACTCGGCTGTCAGCCATATCTGGCAGAAGTTCGGTGGACCTGGCGCGGGGCCTAGAAGGCGGCAATACGAGCATGTCGTCACGGCGGTCGGGGAGGGGACACCATCGACACAAGAGCTGGGCAGATAGCGTATCCTACCTCCAGGAAGAAGAGAGTGGAGAGACGCGATGGGTGATGGAGAGGCGGCGAACGGCCGAGTCTGGACACGTCGAGATCGTGGAACGGGAGGTGGTCGAGGGCGGTCGGATATGAGGCGGACAAGGTCGCCCACTGCCCCTCTGTTTCTCTTCACATGTTCGAGGTCGTCAGGCACTACCTCTATTCACCCATTCATTTTGGCGCCATTGGATACGACATGGCGGGGGCGGCGGGGGAAGTCTTATCAGAAGCCACTGAGCACGGCGTTCTGGGGAGGTGATGGCACGGCCGCATGGGCAATGTAATGTGACGATGGCACGGTGCCAAGGCACAAATGCAGCATGAGATGTGCCGGGCAGCCGGCGGGAAGAGGAGAGAAAAGCCGGGACAAATGGGCATGCCGTCGACGCGGACCGAGTCGTGTCTCATTGGGGGAAGACGGCGGAAGACGGCGGAAGACGGCGAACCGCTGGCGATGCTGCTGCCTGTGCTGGCTGCCGTTGACTATTGAGAGAGCCACAGCCCCGTTAGGAAGGCGTGGCCGCAAGGCCCAGGGGGCTTCGTACCTACCGGGCGGCTAGTCCGTACAGAGCTAGCCCCTGGAAGCCCTGATTGCGGCATTAGAGTGCTTGTCGACGTCCCCACTCCAAGACCAAGCCGTCGAAGCCTCACGAGAAGCTCCCACGCCACGGCCTATCAGCGTCGTCGCCCGCGCGCACGCGGCGGCGCTGCCCAGCAGGCAGCCCTTGTCCGGACTCTTGTTGGACGGGCTGGCAGAGCGTCGATGCGTCCCCAGGGACCGTCAGTGAGCGATTGAAGCGGGCGGTCGTTGCCGACCCGTGCGGCCTTTAAATAGGACCCCGTGCGGCCTTTAAATAGGACCCCGTGCTACCTACCGACCAGAGGTGGTGCCGCTGCTCGACGCTCGACGCTTCTCTCTCCCGCGCCCGTTCTGTTCCTTCTCCAAGGCCTCGACCTCCCGTGGCCGCCACTGCCAACGCTGTCGCTCCCGTCTCGTTCCGCTTCACACGGACCTCGGCGACGCAGAGCTCTGCTGCAGGAACCGTCCCGATTGCGATCCCGTCGCCCTCCCCGGCTCTCGAGCGCGGATTCAGCGCCAAGGACGAGTCACGGCGAGAAGCACCCATTAGTTGTTGGCCGGCCAGATGCTGCCCAAGACACCGAGTATACTACTGTCTGTCGCTGCTTGAGGTCCCTCGCGAGATATATTCTGCTCAGCCAAAACGAGGCCGCTCTCGACCCGTCCTGCAAGAGAGATACGCACAGAGAGAGCCGTGGTCGAACCCCCCCGCGACAATGGATCCCGCCGCGAGCCCGGACCGGTCACCGGCCCTCGACCCGGACAAGCTGGAGAGGAAGATCGGCCAGCCGCGCGACAGCGGGCTGCTCCTGCCAGACCACGCCCGCAACGCCGACGGCTCGTCCCTGCGCGGCGGCGAGGACATCCTGGCCCTGCAGGACCTCGACCCGGCTCTCAACATGAAGATGCACCTGGTTAACAACGTGAGTGATGGTGACGCAAGGCGGTGACGCAACGGGTGGCCGGCATGGCCATGATTCTCACGGTCCGTCCAGCGCTGACCGTGAAGCGAAAAGGCAATCGATGAGATTGGATGGACTCCGTATCATCTCAAGCTGTTCTTCCTCAACGGCTTCGGGTCAGTAAAGAACGACGCCTGTTCCCCGTCCACTCCCTGTCCACTGCGCTCGTCGGCTTACTTGCTCTCTTGGTAGCTATGCGGTCGACTCCATGATCCTCCTCTTCCAGTCCATCATCTCCCAGCAGTCGTACCGCGAGTTTGGCCAAACGGGCTACAAAAACGCCCTGACCATCTCCGTGTACTGCGGCATGCTCGCCGGCGCCATCTTCTGGGGCTTCACCGCCGACATCATCGGCCGCAAGTACGCCTTCAACGTCTCCCTCTTCTTGTGCTCCGTGTCCTGCATCTTGGCCGGCGCCATGCCGAGCTGGCCGACCCTCGGCCTCTTCATCGCGCTCCTGGGCTTCGGCGGCGGCGGCAACCTCATCATGGATACGACCGTCTTCCTGGAATACCTGCCCAGCAACAAGCAGTGGCTGCTTACCTTTCTTGCCTGTTGGTGGGGTTTCGGCCAGGCCATCACCGGCTTCATCGGCTGGGGCTTCCTGGTCCCCGAGAAGTGGAACTGCCCAGACGTTGCGACGTGCACCAGGGACAACAACTGGGGCTGGCGATACTGCCTCTTCACCGGCGGCGCTCTGGTCCTCGCCATGTCCATCCTGCGCATCACCGTTGTCCGGCTGCGCGAGACGCCAAAGTACCAGCTCAGCATGGGCGACGACGCCAAGCTCGTCGAGACGTTCCAGTACCTGGCTCAAAAGTACAACCGTCCTTGCTCGCTGACGCTCGAGAAGCTCGAGGCCTGTGGTACGATACGGGCCGTCCAGGACAAGAGGAGCAGCCTTTCCTGGCGCCAGATGTCGACTCACTTTGGCGGCCTCTTTTCCACCAAGAAGATTGGCATCTCGACGCTCATGATCTGGCTGTCCTGGACCCTCATCGGCCTGGCCTATCCGCTGTTTTACGTCTTCTTGCCGTATGTATTGCACCTCACCCTGTACACACTGTGCACAAATCAAATCACTAACCCTGCTTCCAGGGCATACATCGAGAGCCGCGGCCTGCAGTTTAACCGCACCCAGTTCGAGACGTGGCGCAACTACGCCATCGCCAACATCTCCGGCATTCCAGGGCCCATGATCGCCGGTTTCATGTGCAACACAAAGTTGCTGGGCCGCAAGTACACCATGGTCATCGGCGCCCTCATCACCATGTCCTTCTTCTTCGCCTACACAGCTGTCAAGACGGCGGCTCAAGACACAGCCTTCACCTGCTTGATCGCCTGCTTCCTCAACATCTATTACGGCACGCTGTATGCCTACACGCCCGAGGTGCTTCCCAGTGCCCATCGTGGAACGGGCAACGGCATCGCCGTGGCGTGCAACCGCATTATGGGTATCGTCTCGGCCATTGTCGCCACGTTTGCGGACACGTCCACCTCGGCGCCGCTGTACGTCTGCGCCGCGATCTTCATCGTGGCCGCCGTCGTGGCCGCATTATTCCCCTTTGAGCCGTACGGCCGGAGGAGCTCATGAGTTGCGGTCGGATGGCATTGGACTTGGGAGCCCAGCCGGACAGAAGGCAGGTCTTTAGGTAGATGTAGATGTAGCAATACCCCGGGTGAGGCGAGAGCAAAGTTATACGCCCATGAAGGGCACGGACAGCGAAGCAGGATATGAAATCACTCCGTATAAAAGACTCTGTATTTCATTCCTTTTTTCGGAACGCATCGAGTTGTGAAGTGGCCCTACCGACCTCTTGCACGACTTGATGTAAATACTTCCTCGGGCGCATGCGAGAGCTGTGTCGCTGACTAAGACATCCAAGTTGTCACGGCATCTAGCTGTCTCCTCCGTCACCTCCGACGATGAGCAAGTTTGATCGCCCGTTCTCATCCACGTAAATTCCGCAATACGGTGCCGAGAATCATGGCCTATGCTTCTTCGAGGCAGGCACAGTTCGTCTGCCGCTCCTGCGCGCGGCGCGGCAATTAGGAGAGGCATCTACGTATCGCGAGACATTCATCCCATGCCAGGACAGCTCAAGGTAATGAGCACAAGACGCCAGATGGGAAGGATGAGTCGGTCTCCAAGTATAATGCCTCACCCCCGGCGCCGAAACCAGAGCCGGGTCCGATGGCGAGGCGGCTGGAGGAAGCCACGGAAGAAGCTCTGCTTACCGGTGGGACGTCCGGAAGACGCGCCGTGGAAGATGCGGGCTTTTCGGAGGAGCTCAAGGAGAAGCTGCTGGACAAGATTGCCGACTCCGGGTTCAGAAAGCAGCACGCCAGGGCGTTCGCGGCGGCCAGCCTCAGGCCTTCGGCGGGCGAAGGAACGAGGCACATTGCCGCTGCGCGACCCTGGACCGGACACGAGACCACCGAGGACGCGGTCTTGAGAATGCTGGACGACTCCAAGAAGCCGCCGAAGCCCGGTATGCGAGGTAAGCTTCAGCCACCATCGGTGGACATGCGCTTGAAGCGTGGGCCAGTCCAGAGCCCGAGCCAGAGAGTCGCAAGCGCACGAGACAGGGCGTCTACGTACGCTGACATGCAGATGAGGGGCCTGAGCGAAGCGGAAAGGGAGGAGATGAGGAAGGGGTTTCGAGAGAGATTCCAACCAGGGGCAAGGTCCATGCCCATCTCGGCGTCGGGGCTGGCAGCCATGGCAAATGAGCGCATCGAGAATGCCATTGCAAGGGGCCAGTTCAAGGACCTCCCACGAGGCAAGGAGATGGAGAGGGACCCGCCAGCGGACAATCCCTTCATCGACACGACCGAGTACCTCATGAACAAGATTATTCAGCGCCAGGAGATTGTGCCGCCGTGGATCGAGAAGCAGCAGGAGCTCGTCAAGGCCGCGAGGGTCTTTCGCGAGCGCCTGCGGAATGACTGGAAGCGCCACGCAGCCCGGATGATTGCGGCCAGGGGCGGCTCGCTGCAGGACCAGATGAAGAGGGCGGAGGACCACGCGGCCGCGGAGCGATTGCATAATCTGCGACGGCGAAGCGTGGACCAGACACCCGTGCTGACCAGCTCGACAGACGGTCCCGCGATGGCGAAGCCGCCGAGGCAAGCGCCGCTGCCGCCGCCGTTTCGCGACACGGAGTGGGAACGGGCAGAAGCCGCATACATGAAGCTCTCGATCGAGAACCTCAACAGCATCGCGCGGAGCTACAACCTCATGGCGCCGGACCTGGCGAAGAAGCCGTACTTTTCGCTGCAGAGGGAGCTGGCGGCGTGCTTTGCGGACGTGGCGCCGCTGGTGGCCACGGAGATCAAAGGACGAGCGGCCGGGGGAGCGCGGAGGTCCGGGTCGGCGCTGGGGACGGCGGCGGCGGGAGACGGCGGCATCATGGGGCACCTGGCGGGCAAGGACGCGGTGAGGATCCACGTCGAGGCGGGAGAGAAGGCGTATGGGCTCAAGGAGTGGTGGCGCGACCTTTGGAAGAAGGATTAGACGGCAATGGCCCGAGCGAGGAGTCGAGGACGGGCGTGGTAGGATTCCGAGGCGCGATGGTGTCTTGAGCGAGCGATTCGAGCGAGCAGGCTTGGATTCGAAGCCATTACGCACTTATACACGAGAGGACACGTTCTCGAGCCCAGGAGACTGGGGCCCTGGACCGACACGACAATGCGAGTTTATCCACGGTAATGTACGGCGTCGAAGGCGGCCGAGACAATTGCTTGATGGAGAGTGAGCGAGACTAGGCCGTTTTGATCCAATGGCCCTGGCGCAGGCCCTGGAGAGGCCGTCCCTCGCTCCCGCGGACCGGACGGCCAATGGCCACGGGAGGAGGCGTCTGCTTCCTGCAGAGCATCCCGTCGCATGCGCCAGAGAAAGGGCCGTCGACCTCTCCATGCCTCTCCATGTGTCTCGCCAACCGGCCCGACAAGCCTCTTGGGAATACGCCTGACTCCTGATTCTTCACCATGTCGTCCGCCGACGACAAGCGCGAGGTGGTCCGTCCCGCCGCCGCGTCCGCCGAACACGACGATGCCCTCGCCGGCGCCGACGCGTCCAAGCAGGCGCACGGCGCCGTCATCGAGCGCGCGCGCGCGGCCACCTCCAAGGAGCAGGCCATGACGCTCTGGCAGGGCCTCAGGCTGTACCCCAAGGCCGTCGGCTGGAGCCTGCTCATCTCCACGTGCATCGTCATGGAGGGCTACGACGTCAGCCTCGTCAACAACTTCTACGCCTTCCCCCAGTTCAACCGCAAGTACGGCGTGCGCCTCGCCGACGGCACCTACGAGGTGCCGGCCCCCTGGCAGGCTGGCCTGAGCAACGGCGCCACCGTCGGCGAGATCATCGGCCTCTTCATCAACGGCTTCGTCTCGGAGCGCTTCGGCTACCGCTACACCGTCATGGCCTGCCTCGTCCTCGTCGCCGCCTTCACCGCCATCTTCTTCACCGCGCCCAACGTCGAGACCCTGCTCGTCGCCGAGATCCTGTGCGGCATCCCCTGGGGCATCTTCCAGACCCTCACCGTCACCTACGCCTCCGAGGTCTGCCCCGTGGCCCTGCGCGGCTACCTCACCACCTACGTCAACTTCTGCTGGGGGCTCGGCCAGGAGATCGGCATCGGCGTCATCCGCTCCATGCTCGACCGCGAGGACGCGTGGGCGTACCGCATCCCCTACGCCCTCCAGTGGATGTGGCCTCTCCCGCTCTTCGTCGGCATCTACTTCGCCCCCGAGTCGCCCTGGTGGCTCGTCCGCAGGGGCAAGACGCAGGAGGCCAAGCGGTCGCTGCTGCGCCTGACCAGCCTCGACCGCGAGACGGGCTTCGACGCCGACGAGACGGTCGCCATGATGGTCCACACCACGGCCCTCGAGGAGAAGATGACGGCCGGCTCCTCGTACTGGGACTGCTTCAGGGGCGCCGACCTGCGCCGCACCGAGATTGTGTGCATGGTCTGGGCCATCCAGAACCTGAGCGGCAACTCCTTCTCCAACTACTCGACCTACTTCCTCAAGCAGGCCGGCCTGTCCGACGAGGCCGCGTATTCCTTTGCGCTGGGCCAGTACGCCATCAACATGGTGGGCGTGTTTGGCGCCTGGGGCCTCATGACGCTGGGCGTCGGGCGTCGGTCGCTGTACCTGTACGGGCTCTGCGGGCTCTGCACCATGCTCTTCATCCTGGGCTTCCTGGGGCTTGTCCCCGAGGGGCACAAGACGCAGGCGTCGCTCGCGACGGGCAGCATCATGATCGTCTGGGCCCTCTTCTACCAGCTGACGGTGGGTACTGTCTGCTACTCCCTGGTGGGCGAGCTGTCGTCCCGTCGGCTGCAGATCAAGACCGTCGTGCTGGGTCGGAACCTCTAGTAAGCCCAAGGCCACGCCGGCGTCTCTGCTTGTTCCCCCGCTGACCAAGGCGCAGCAACATGGTTGGCATCGTCACCAACGTCCTGACGCCCTACATGCTCAACCCCAGCGCATGGAACTGGCGCAACTTTGCCGGCTTCTTCTGGGTAAGCAAGGACCCGGCCAGCCCTCTCTACTTTGGCGCCCGTTCGCGGTATGCTGACTCGGCTGTTCAGGGCGGCATCTGCTTCCTCTGCATCATCTACACGTACTTTCGCCTGCCCGAGCCCAGGGGCCGCACGTTTGCCGAGCTGGACGTGCTGTTCGAGAGGGGCGTGAGCGCGCGCAAGTTTGCGTCGACCAAGGTGGACGTCTTCGACGAGACGGTCGAAGGGAAGGTGATGCACCAGTACGAGCATCTCGTCGAGACCGCTCCGCGAGGCGACAAGGCAGGGTGAGGCGGACCGGGTCCCGACGCGACTTGCCATGCCAGGAGCGCCGGTCGGCGGCATCTCATCATCGGCAGAGCCGGGATCGCGCGCACGCATAGGTAGTGAGTGGTGCTTCGGGGAGGCATGATGTAATAAATACGAGTACGGAGCACGAAGTACGAAGTACGGAGCATCGCGCTCTCGGCTCGGAGGTCGCGGGTGCCTGACCTGGACCCCTGCAGCACTGCCTGGACCCACCCGGCCTTTCTCTCCTTCCATGCGCTTCATGATCCCATCCGACGCCGCCACGTAACATTCATTAATACTTCGTACCTACATACAACAACAGCGAGTGACGCCTCGTCGCTGTGCTCTCTTCACGCGCCTCCCTGCCTTGCCTCCATCCTCCTCCACGATGCTGTCCACGCTCCGAATTGCCAGCGGGCGCGCCGCCTGCCGCCCGGCCACGCTCAACGCCGCTGCCCTGCGCGCTGCCTCGACCTGGGGCGCCGTGCCTCAAGGCCCCCCGGTGAGTCGAAGCTGGCGATGGATGTGCTCAATTGACCTGACGACGCGTTCACTGCTGACCATTGACACCGTGTCTAGGACGTGAGTTGATGCCAGCCTTTCCAACGCCCAAGCTTGGCTCGCCGTCGCTAATGTCCGTTCCTGTTTGCGCTGCCGAACAGGCCATCCTCGGTATGCTTTATCGCGCACCCTCTGCGTCCTCTGCACCCTCTCGCCACCACGGCGCCGCTTCGTCTGCCTCGCGCCAGGTGCTGACGTCCCTCTCCCTCCCGCATAGGCATCACCGAAGCATTCAAGGCCGACAAGTTCGACAAGAAGATCAACCTCGGTACGCCCGTCCACGACCCCTGCTCCCTGGCCGCCGCCGAGACTGACACAGCTTCGTCGCAATGCCTCAGGCGTCGGCGCATACCGCGATGACAAGGGCAGGCCCTACGTGCTCCCCTCGGTCCGCGAGGCCGAGCGCAAGGTGGTCGACAGCAGGCTGAACAAGGAGTACGCCGGCATCACCGGCGTCGCAGAGTTTCCTGCGCTCGCGGCCAAGCTCGCGTACGGCGCCGACTCGCCCGCCCTCGGCCGCATCGCAATCGCCCAGTCCATCTCAGGCACCGGCGCCCTGCGCATCGGCGCGGCCTTCCTCCAGCGCTTCTTCTCGGGTGACAAGAAGATATTCATCCCCACCCCGTCCTGGGCCAACCACAAGGCCGTCTTCACCGACGCCGGACTCGGCGTTGAGCAGTACCGCTACTACGACAAGGACACCATCGGCCTCGACTTTGACGGCATGGTCGCCGACCTCGAGGCCGCGCCCCGGGGAAGCGCTTTCCTCTTCCACGCCTGCGCCCACAACCCCACCGGCGTCGACCCGACCCCCGAGCAGTGGAAGGAGGTTTCCCGCATCGTCAAGAAGCAGGGCCACTTTGCCTTCTTCGACATGGCCTATCAGGGCTTTGCCAGCGGCAACACCGACGCGGACGCCTTTGCCGTCCGCCACTTTGTCGACGAGGGCCATGAGATTGCCCTGTGCCAGTCGTTTGCCAAGAACATGGTGAGAAGAGAAGCGCCGTGTAACCCACTCATCCATGCGGCCCGCCCCCCGTGAAACTGACTCTGTCGCTCGCAACAGGGCCTCTACGGCGAGCGCGTCGGAGCCTTCTCCCTCGTCTGCGCCGACGTCGCCGAGAAGAAGCGCGTCGAGTCGCAGCTCAAGATCCTCATCCGCCCCATGTACTCCAACCCTCCCATCCACGGTGCCCGCATCGCCGCCGAGATCCTCGGCAACCCCGAGCTATACCAGCAATGGCTCGGCGAGGTCAAGGAAATGGCCGACCGCATCATCACCATGCGCGCCCTGCTCAAGGACAACCTCGAGAAGCTCGGTTCCCAGCACGACTGGTCCCACATCACCAACCAGATCGGCATGTTCGCCTACACGGGCATGACCGCCGAGGAGATGGAGAAGCTGACCAAGGAGTACTCCGTATACGCCACCAAGGACGGCCGCATCTCCGTCGCCGGCATCACCTCGGACAACGTCGGCCGCCTGGCCGAGGCCATTTACAAGGTCAAGGGCTAAGTAACCCATCCTTTTTACACACACACACACACACACACACACACACACAAAAGAGGCCCCTTGCGCTCTCGCTCCCCAGGAACCGTGGGTTCGAGGCCCATTCCCGAGGATAATGATTCAGTGATGACGATGGGGCGGTGATGACGCACAAAAGGCCGAGTCTGCACCGAGACTCTGTTTTTCTAGTGTCTAAGAGTACATAAAATGGACGAGGCAGTCGCTTGAAGCCATTTCTCTGCATTGTATGTCACGTATTGCTCCGTCTTCCCTTTGCCGTGCTTTGTTAGCCATGTCTGCCGCGCGTCTGCGTCATGAGCCTGCTCTATGGTGCTGTTGTTGCTGGAGGCCGTCTCCCTGATAGGTTCTGACCGGGAGAACAGGACAAAGGCGAAATAATCGTCATCTGAGAGCTATATAACTTTATTTTTATTTTTGCAAGTCTGGTTAGTGTGTAAACCCAAAACGCCAAGGTCGGTTTCCAAAACCTTCTTCCCTTGCCACGCCGGCCTAGATTTGCCGACTCTCCCTCCCGTTCTAGCCCAGCATGGCGGTGAGCACCTTGACCTGCTCCAAGACGCTCGACTTGCTGGTGCCGCCCTTGGCCGACCGTCGCTCGACGCTCGTCTCGTAGTCAAAGGCGTCGGCAATGTCCTCGTCAAAGCGTGCGTCGATGGCCTTCATCTGCTCGTACGACAGCTCGTCCATGGGGGTGCCCGTCTGCTCCGACTCCGCGACGCAGCGGCCCGAGATGTGATGGGTCTCTCGGAAGGGCACGCCCTTGCGGACGAGGTAGTCGGCGACGTCGGTGGCCAGCATGAAGGGGTCGAGGGCGGCGCGCATCCTGTCCGGGTTCGTGGCGAGGGTGGCGAGGACGCCGTTGGCGATCTGGATGCTGTCGGAGACGGTCTTGACCTGGCGGAGCATGGGCTCGACGCTCTCCTGCAGGTCCTTGTTGTAGGTGCTGGGCAGGCCCTTCTGTGCCATCATGAGGGTGGCCATGTCGCCAAAGGCGCTGGCGCTTTTGCCGCGCAGCAGTTCGAGGCTGTCGGGATTCTTCTTCTGCGGCATGAGCGAGCTGCCAGTCGAGTAGGCGTCGGCGAGGCGGACGAAGCCGAACTCGGAGGTGGAGTAGATGATGAGGTCCTCGGCCCATCGCGACATGTGTTGCATCAGCATGGCACCCCACTGCAGCGACTCGGTGACGAAGTCGCGGTCGGCTACGCCACCCATCGAGTTCCACAGCAGGCCGTCGAAGCCGAGCTCCTCGGTGATCATGTCGCGGTCGAGGTTGAAGGGGTTGCCGGCGAGGGCGCCGCAGCCCAGGGGGTTCCGGTTGACGCGCTTGACGACCTCGCGGAGGCGCTCGAGGTCGCTGGCAAAGGCCAGGCCGTGGGACAGCAGCCAGTGGCTCCATCGGATGGGCTGAGCGCGCTGCAGGTGGGTGTATCCGGGCATGATGTAGTCAATCTCCTTCTCGGCGCGGGCGGCGACGACCTTGAGGAGGCTGACGAGGTGGCCCTCGATGGTGCGGAGCTCGTCGCGCAGCCACAAGCGCATGTCACAGACGATCTGCTCGTTCCTGCTGCGGCCCGTGTGCAGCTTGCCGGCGACCTGCTTGCCAATAATATCGCCGAGGCGGCGCTCGTTGGCGGTGTGGATGTCCTCGTCGACGCCGGGGACGATGACGAAGGCGTCAGTCTCCCACTCGGCTTGCACCTTTCGGAGGCCCGCCTCGATTTGCTGGAACTCGTCTTGGGAGATGATGCCGGCCTTGGCGTTTGCGCGGGCAAAGGCGACGCTGCCGAGGATGTCCTGCTTGTAGAGGGCGCGGTCGAAGTAGATACTCTCGTTGTACCTGACCATGAGGGGGTCGAGGCCGCCTGCGCAGGGAGGTCAGCGACTGTCTAACGGATCGAGTCACCATTGAGGCAATGCAAAGGATCAGATGCAGGCATGGAGCGTGACTTGCCTGTGAACCGGCCGCCCCAGAGCATGTTGCCCTCAGGCTTTGCGCTGGACGCCATGATTGATGGATGGGCGGCTGACGTTCGGAGGAGGCTGGGCAGTATCTCGGACGAGTGTCAATTAATTGCACGACCAGTTGGTAGGAGAGAGGGTTTCCTGAATGAAGAACAAAGAGATCGAATGGAGCAGCAGGAAATCGGCTCTTGTCTGGTCGGCGAGGAGGTGTCAGGTCGACGAGTGTGTGACGCATCGTCGCTCCGGCAGCGGTTGAGGTCGGGGCCCGCAGCTGCGGCAGGGTCAACTATTGGAGGCCTGGGCCAGGGTTGTGAATTTAGTTTTTAGTTTAAGTAGTTTACGTCGTAGTTTGTTTTAGTTTGTTTTCAGCCTTCGGGTTCTGTTTCATGAGCTTTGGTACGAGTTTTCGAGTAGTTACTGATAGTTTAGTTTGCCGACGACGGCAGAGCTTTCGCACACCACGACATGGAGAGTCGGAGGCAGTATCCCACACATTTAATCGATTGTGAGGCCTCCGTTCCACAGCAGGCAACATAGTGCATTTGTCGATGCCCCTTGGCTCGCATAACCGTTGAACGTGGGGGTTCCGCGTCTCAACAAAAAAATCTGCTCGAGAAGAATCTCGCGCCCAGCTGAATTTCAGAGACATGGGCTTGGATCACGAGGAAAATCGAGACCCTACCTCGTGCCATGCATGGCATCTTTTCCACCAACCTTGCAAGAAAAGGCACTACTGCTCCTCCGTCGTTGCGCTGCGCAGGAAGCATGTATGAAGAATCCCGCTTGCCGAAAGAAGTTAGGCTGGCACTCGGACCCCATTACGAGTACTCGTACGAAGTACGGAGTACTATTATCTATTATCTTGTGCTCGTAATATGCGTGCTCGTCTTCTCCTCTCCTCTTCTCTTCCATCCCCATACCCTCCGTACGTCCAATTAATTCCCTCCAACACCACGAACTTGCGCCTGCTGCCGTGCTGCTCTGCTGCTCGCGCTTCTCCTGCCGCCGACGCCTGCGCTGTTCCAAAATCGACGCCCCGTCGCCCAACAATCGCCGACTTCAACAACCACTGCCGACATCACAAACCCCGCCGTCGTCATGTTCGTGACCCGAGCCCTCCGGCAGGCCGCTGCCCACGCCGAGCGCACTCCCCTGATCAAGTTCATCGGCCCTCGCTCCATTCCCTGTCGGTGTTCTTGCTTCTTCAAGACCTGCCATCCGAGGTACTAACCGCCATGTCCAGCCTCCATCGACCACTCCCCCAGGCCTCACCCTGCCTCGCCCTCGGGCACCCTCCCCGAATCCTTCGCCGCCTCCGCCAACGGCAGCGGCTCCTCGCCAACACCACACTCATCCTTCAGCTCCTACCGCGACCACGCCCAACAGCACGGCCCCCTCCAGAAGACCATGCGCAGCGCCGAGGCCGGCATTGGCGGCTCCTCGGGCTCTCAGCTCGGCCCCGTTGAGCCTCCCAAGGGTGTCTTCTTCGATACCTCGGACCTTCCCCTCCGCTTCCGCCGCGCCCCCATCGAGCTGGTAGAGATTGAGGCCGTCGAGTCTGGCGGCGCCGCGCTCCTCGTCTAAACTCGCTCCACGCCGTCGACGAATCGACGAATGGGGGACGAAGAAAAAAGAACTCAGCGGAGAATTATGTGTATTGTTATATGACTACCAAGACAGACGGCGAGCGTCAATTGACCGCGCCCTCCTCGCCTGTGACGCAGTGTACGATGGTGGCGCCACGAGCGGCCGACGAAGTCAGCACCACGTCGGTGACAACGTGGCTACCCCTGCGGGTTCGCTCTGCCGAACACACCATTGATGCCGGGGGTACGAAGTACGGCTTTCCGTCACGCGTTTCCACCAGAGCACCTCCACTTACAGCGGGCCTCGACGCTTTTGATTGCTTCCACGGAGCTATAGCCTTCTTAAGCAGCCGTCGACATTCCCGCAAGCGTCGCAGAGCTTGTGTGGATTTGCCAATCGCCAGCCTATCTTCTTGAATGGATTTTCGATGAATTGTCATTTCTCACCCGCGTTCGCTTTCCAGCATCAAGGCTCTGCCAGCGACAAAATCTATGCATGGAACCCTTCGCCAGTGGCATATAGAACAATGGATACACCGTCAGACTCGACCCTTTCCCATCTTTCCTGTCAAAGACTCCGCCGTAGATCCTGCTAGATGCCCCAGGGTGCAGCACCTCGACAAGTCGAGCAGGAATGACCACCAAGTACTTCATACATATGTCCACCGACCCTTGAATTCATCGACTTCTACCGAGTTCCTGCTATTACTTTCCCCTCCAGCTCACCATCATTCCAGTTCCTGCCTTACTCTGGATATGCCAAGCCCCTGCCAAGTTCTACCCTTTCTCCTCAAAGACATCCAATGCCTCATTCTTCGAGCTGTGGCATAGGGTGTCATGTTGTCGAAGAGACGTCGGGCAAATCCAATGGATCAAAAAGGTGGTGGTGAGAGTGATCAAATAAATACCCTGGTCGAAGTCGGCCTTCCAGGGCATTCGTCTGCTTCATTCGAGTATGCTAAACTCCCCTACAGCCAAGATAGGAACCTGTGGTCCGCACTTTGGCGATTCCGCGAATGCTGCGCGATGACCTTTCCCTTTCCACGGCCGACGCTTTTAATGGCCTTTGATTGTACACTTCGTTTGTCTGATGCTCCGCGATGAAGGCGGCGGCGATGCAGTTGCGGGCCTTGGGCCACAGACTTGTGTGTTGACTCTCTTGCTGTGAACTAATGATGAAGGAGGGAAAAGAGGAGGGCCGCCGCATCTCGAGCTGAAGTACCCGAGGTGGTGCAGTGAATCATCCCACTGCCACCTCAGGTGTTGATGCGGTGAGACGCCATTTTTCTTAACGAGTCCGTCTGCCGTCCTCATTTCGTGCCTCGGGCACGGTTGACATGAAAAGCCCCCTGCTGAGTTCCGAGAAGGCTGTTCGTCGCACTGTCTGTTCGTATTGCTCTGCTTGTTCCTCAGTACGCTGCATACTCTGCATATAAGACAGAGGGTACGCTCTACCTTTCCTAAACTGGCTTGATCCAATTCGTGTCAAGTAGAGTCTACCCTACCCGCCTTGTAGGTGATAGAGATCTTTCCTCACGTCCTCCATCTGTTTGCCCATTTCGCGATACACCCTGGCCATCTCCCTCATCACCTTCTCCTTGCCCTCGCCGCCGTCCGTGCCGACGCCGTATTCTCCGAGCTCGGCTTGCAGACCGTGCAGACGCTCGGCGGCCCGAACCTTTGCGTCCTTCAAGTGTGCCGCGTAGTTTTGCAAAGCTGCCACGGCCTGCGGCGAGTACACCTCCTTTCTGCGGTTACACAAAGCGTTGCTGGCGTCTAGCTCAGTGCCCTGCGCCTGGAGGGAAACATGGGAGGCGCGGAGCTCGAGACTGCGAGCGATGACCCCGTGCTTGGCCTCGAGAGAGCGGACGAGGTGGGTCAGGGACTGGGTGTAGGAGTGGAGGAGATCCGTCAGAAACGTGAGGGCGCGCAGGCGGACGGCTATGAGAGACTTTTGCGCCGTCGAAAAGTTGTCCAGAAGTGCCGAGTAATCCGTCGGGAGTGAGGATATGTGGCGGTGAAGGTAAGACGAGTTGGTTGTGGGGTGCAAGAGGCGCACGAGGCTGAGAGCCGATGAGTGGAGGTTTGTCGATACTAGGGTCGCCAATTCCGCGAGCAGAGACTCTAGTTCGCAGAGTGGAGGGCTTGACAGAAGCAGGGCTGTAGAGTCGGGTGAAAGTGACCTCTCTGCTTCAAGGAGAGGAGGCAGGATAAGGAGGAGATCCAACAGCGGCTCAGGCAGCTCGGTTGCACTTGGCTCCCGCAGCCGCTGTCCTGGCTGGTTGAGAGACCTTGATATTGTGGGTTTTGATTCTGGGGGCGAGGCTGTGGCGACGGCACGCTCAAGCAGATGGTGCCTTGCCGTCCTGAGTCGGTACTTGTTTATCTCCTACATGAGTGAGTGTGAGCAGCAGCACTGAGACCAGAGCGTGGTGGTTTCTGATTCTCCCCTTCCTTACCTTCTGCACAGCGGCACATTGCTCCGACCCCGAATCGTGCTGTGACGACCCATCGGGGTTGAGGACAACGTTGACGAGCGTCGAGTAGAGCTTAGCGAAGTCCGGGTTGTCTTGGAGAACCTGGTCATCCACGGGCGGGAGCATTTTGTTTCGCCTGGCGCCGACACCTAATCAGGCAATCATTGCGCGCAGAGCTGTTACTGTTGCTCCTGATATCTGGTTGCTCGGGGCGAAGACAAAGAGACAAGTGAATGGCGGTGGGGGGGGGTGGGTCGGTCACTCATACGAAAGGACGCTCGGCCCTGCTGATCGATCGCGAACGACTCACGCAGTCACATGACGTTCCGCCGCTCCGCAACGGGGCGGAACATTTGGCTCCCCGAACTGGCCATCGCCGACTGGATAAAACCTCAGGCCTCACTCGGAGGCGGCACCAAAACCTCATACATACAACGCCACCCAATTGCGCCTCGTCGGCGCCCATTTCTGGGTTATAGCAAACGCCGGATCATTGTCCATCCCTGCGCGACCGCAGTACCGCAGTGCCCGCCAACGACGGCACAATGCCGCCGGCGCTGCCAGCTCTCAACCCTCTACGGCGGGTTACGGCTCTCCTGTCCTCCCGCTGCCGCTTTTCGTCGTCTTCTCCTCCCTTATCTTTTGCCCGCACGACGAATCCGACGAATCCGACATTGACATCAATGGCCTCCCGCGCCTTCTCCACCACCCAACCCGTACAGACCAAAACCATCAAGCCGCACCGCCTGCCCTCCAACCTCATCCCCCCCTACCCTTACGGCGAGCGCCGCATCTACAAGCAGTCCAATCGTGGGCTTTACGGCAGCGCCCGCATCCGCTTCGGCAACAATGTCGCCGAGAAGCACCGCAACAAGTCGCGCCGCTTCTGGCGCCCCAACGTCCATGTAAAGGCCTTCTACTCGCCCGCCCTCCGTGCCCGCGTCAAGACCCGCCTCACCCTCCGTGTCCTCAAGACTATCCGCCGTGAGGGTGGCATCGAGAAATACCTGCTCAAGAGCAAGCCCGCCCGCCTCAAGGAGCTCGGCCCCGGTGGCTGGAACTTGCGATGGCTACTCATGCAGACCGAGGCCGTCCAGCGCCGCTTCAACGAGGAGAGGGTCGCGCTGGGGCTTGAACCCCGGGAGATTGAGGACCGCAACGACATTATCCAGTATGCCCTCGACTATGCGACCCCGGGGCCCCTGAGTGTGCGCAGCCGGGCCACGTTGGGTGAGATGCACACCGCCATGGCGGAAGCCTTTGTGCTGGGCGATGACGTCCTTGGGGATCTTGAGGGCATCGAAGAATTGTCGGACGAGGCAGAGGAGTTGCTGCTACGGGAGCTCGACAAGGCTGAACAGGCCAATGGAAAGACGGAGAAGCAAGGCGTCGAGGCGTAAATCACCAGTGTATTTTCATGTCATACCATGCCATGCCATGCAGATGATGTATTATAACAGATCTACCAAACCATCCACCAAGAACAAACATGCCCAACGCCCGACAGCGCCTGACTTTGGGCCAGACGCCCCGACTGCCCCACCTGCGTATGCTTTCATTCCATACTAGTACTACGTGGTTACGCAGTATTAGTACTTCATACTTGGGAATGCGACGTACTGCAGCGTTTTTGCTACCCAAGCGGCGTGCTCTGTGGACCATCACGCGTCATTGATGTGTGCACAGCGCTGGCCCGTCACTGTAGCCACTCGTTTGTACTCTCAGAGCATCTCAATCTAGATCTATCGACATTCTACTCGTAGTTATTCGGGGCTACAGGTATAACACAATGGCCAAGCATGCCCACACATGGAGAGTGTGAGCCGCGCACGCTGTCCCGCCGATATTCGAACCCAAATCGACACAAAAGAAAGTCCTCTATCACAAAATCATGGTGATAACGCCCGCTGCGCGGAACCACCCTCGTCGCTTCAATGTGGCAGTGGGAGCATCTCTCGGCAGGGTCCAGCCAAGCCAGATTATGCCTGCGTCGCAATTAGTCCCCGCCTGTGAGTTGGCTCGTCGCTTTGTTCTCTCTGGGTATTTCCCTCTCGCAGAGTTGGCCCCTTTTCTTTCCTGCTTTATGAAGTAGCCGCATGTCGCCTAGAATTTGCGGGCGGCGCCTTGACCCCCAGACATCATCGTTTTCTCGTCTCTCGCGTCCCACGCCGCCCCACGAGGCCTATCATCGGCCGAGTTCGACCCGAATCGGGGTTTTCCGCCGGCTGTATATTCATCAAGCGATCGCGGTAGCCCTGTCCGGGGACTCGGAGGCGGCTTGTCGTCGCCGGTGTAGCAGAGGCCCCCTTCGGCATGGGTTCGATCGGCAGAAGCCATGCAGGCAAGGGTTCGAATTACGCCCAAGAGCACGACTGTGACGTAGACGAGGAGAATTCCGGTCGAAATGAGCGCCTCCTTGACAAGGTTGCCATAGAGCCAGTCCGTGACGTGCTTGACGGCTCCGCTAACTTCGTCGGTAGTGACAGAAGACGGCGACGCCAAGAAGGTGTGAAGGTCCGAGTCCCCGGAGATGGACTTCTTGGCCCCAAGGCTGAACGTGTTGTTGTCAAAGAGCGGGAAGTCGACGTGAGCGTGGTCGTGTACCCATGTCAGCCCCCTTTGCACGCTTTCGATCTTGATTCCAATCACACAGTGAATCACAGCCTTGATTGGGTCCAGGAGGATGGTGCCGTTGAACACCGTCTCGAGGCCCATCTCCATGGTGTCGAGAAAAACATTGAGCGTTTTGTTGACGGCATCGGTTGCGTTGGTGACGTATATCAGAATATCCTTGTTGATATCCTCATTGATTCCCTTGACGACACCGTTGGCGTCGGCCGCCCACTCGCCCGACACCTTCTCCAGCGTTGTGACGACCTGGTCAGCAAAGTTGCCCACCTCATGTGCCAGGGCGGGTACCTCAGCCTGGACTGCCTTAAGAAGGACGAACTGGCAGAAGCACGAGAAAAAACCGGCGGCGGCAAGCGATAGCACAAAAATGGCCGGCACGGATGTGGCATAGGCGACGCACCATCGGGCGAGGACCTGCCGCCTGCCCTTGAGCCTGGACGCCACCTTGATGCCACAGGTAGCCGTTACGGGGCGCGAGGCAATGTAGACGACGTCCATGGGATCGTACTGGTTCGTGGCAATCAGCTTGGCGTGCTTTTGCTGCCGGCGCCATCGCCTGATCTCGAACCATGCCATCGGGATCATCGCTGCCGCCGCAAGAATCGACAGCAGAGTGATGAAGGCGGTCCGGGCCTTGTGTATAAGCTCGAATAGTTTGCGGAAAAAGCTGTTGAGCGTGTCGTTGTCGGAGCAGAAAGTGAGCTTCTGCTTCTTCGCTAGGGGAAACACATCCCTGTTAAAGTTGTATCCTTGGAGACTGTCATTTAGGGCCTTGCGTGCAATGTCAAATGGAAACGATATCGCTTGTTTGGTGAGATTCTGGACCTGGTCGAAGTTGGGAAGGTCTTTGTTCAGCTTGCGCACGTCCTTGACGAAGTCGTCGGAGTTGAGGTCGAACTTTTTGAGCTCGTCGATGGGCTTCGAGAAGTCGACTTTTGGGATTTGAGGGGTGAAGTGTCCGATGATGGAATTCTCGATGCCGTCGGTGATTTTGTCGATGGCCTTTGTCAGGCCGCCGGCGATGTCCTGGATCTCGGCAGCGGCACCGTCGATGACCTTGTTGAAGGCCTTGGTCGCATCCTCGGTGACGGAGGCGACAACGGCCAGGCTGCCGTGGACCAGGGCGGTGATGAGGCAGACGTAGGTGGCCGTGAGGAAGTTTATATAGAAGATGATGAGGGCCTCGACACCGCGCAGAATGAGATCCAGCCCCTCGACCATGCCGGCCACAGCCTTTTCGATGCCACCAGCAGCGAGGTCGTTGACACCGGCGGACAGGTAATGAGGCATCGAAGCCATGGCGCTTCCTATGTCCTCCACCTTGGAGCAGGCTGACAGAGCCTTGGCCTTGGCGTCGTCGACGTTGTCGCTGAGCTGCGCTATCAAGAGCACAACGCGGACAAGGACGAGCAACAGCAGTATGGTCCAGCGGTTGATCCATATTTGGGAGAGGCGCGATGGGAGGTTAAGATATGGTGTGACAGACGGAGCCGTGTTCACACGTTCCTGTTGCGTCTTCCGCATGTCGTTCATCTCGAAGGAGTCGGACCTGAGAGACGCAGGGACTCCGGGGCAGGACTCCGGGGCGCCGCGCTTCCGCGAGGAAGAAAACATCTCGAGTCTATCCACGTTGGCAAGTGAGGTCTTCTAATACGCTGAAATGGAGCAAGAAAGTATTAAAACAGTGAAAACAGGAGAGTGGCCCAACCGCTGCTCAGGAAGCATAAGCTCGTGGGCCTCCTCAGAGTCGCGAGTGGCAAATCAAAGAAATTAAGTAAGCGGCGACAATAAAGAAGCACTGAAAGAAGGAAACACAAAGGAAAGTGTCCTATGAGTACGTTTTGGGGGGGAGTCCTATTGTCGTAAATCCTTGATGATTTTGTGTGTGGGGGGCAAACGTCGGGGTGAAGGGAAGAACAAAGAGAGCGTCACAGTAGGACAATAAGGTCGTAGGCCGAGGAGATGGTTTACCTGCGTCACTCCATAGTGGAAGCCAGCCAATGAATTTAGTCTCCAGCCGGCTTCGATTTCAAGTTGGAAACGTGCCTGTCGTCTTCGCAGCCGCCAGAGGCAGCGGCGGTTAAGCGCCGTGTCCATTCTGAGCAGCCACTCACAACGGTCGCCTTATGCGTGACCAGGGACGACGCTCCAACACGGCCAAGACAAAAAGCCTGTTTTAGTTCAAGGCGCTTGAAAAGGCGATAGTTCCGCCTGGATGGGCCGCGGAGGGCTGAAGCAGGTTGTCGGCTGTGAGGCGGAGTGATGAAGAGGTCGCTCCTGTTGTTGCTGCTCCCCTTGCACAATGACAGGGTCAACAGGCGACAACAGCAGCCCCCCAGCGAATGAAACCGCGAGCAGTTTATGAGAGGGTTGACTCGGGCACGGCAACGGGGAGGACGGTGAAGGGTGCCCGACCTCTCCAGGAAGCGCCATGACGTTCGGCGGCCCGTCATCGTCGACGTCGATGGGGCCAGCGGCCGGTTGGACAACAGGGGCAGATGCATACTGACGCCAATGGCGCACCATCGGGTGGCCAGTGATGTCCCGTTTCAGCAGTGGCGGCGCAGATTGGAAGAACTGGCGAGGTGCGGATGGACCATTCAACTGTTGATGGTCCAAGTTCATGTTGAAAATGAATGGTTCTGCAGCCTGGCTGGTCGTGGATGGGCGGGCACCTCGCCTCAGTCAATTTTAGGCGCCCAACGACAGCCCTGCCAGGCGGTCCGTCCACTAAAGGGTGTGCTTCTCGGGCCGCCTCTCCACTGTCGAGGCCTGCCCCAGGCACCCCCTGGCCCGCCCGACCCCTGAGCACAGGTGTGAACGCAGGCCGTGACAGACGTCAACCTGCAATAATACGCCCTTCCGTGCAATGAGTTGTTGATGTCCGTCCACTCCCGATGCCCGCCCTCAACTCAGTATTGAATGTATCCAGACCGGATGAATGGCCTTCTCACCACGCGCCGACCCCTGTCGCACTTGTTGCGCAGCAGCTGCAGCTGCAGCTGCCAGTCGCACCTCTGTCAGTCGGGTGTAAGTGATTGGCCACCAGCGTCGGACGCTGTCCTCGCCGACGAGACTCGCGCCACCACACCCAATCGTTGGTGCCAGACAGCTTGCTTCGTCTCGTCTTTCGCGATAGCATCCATGTGTCCAAGCTTGCGCGAGTTTTCGTGGATTATTGGCCATTGGTTCCCGCTTACCGACAGACTGCTCCGCGGCTCGTCCGAAACAGACGGTGTGGATAATAATAGCATGCCTCTCCGAATACGCACCAACCTTGCACTTTGCGTCTGGGAACTGGGACTCAAGGCCGCAAACGGTGCCCAGAGTGAGTACCAAGTCCGCATGGGAGCATTCCTAAAATAGCCAGGCTCTCCTGTCGGTGTTGAAGAAGCAGCAATGCCCACCGTGGGTGCATACCCTCGCCCCCATCTCTACTGATACACTTGGACTGGTCATTACCTCACGTACCTAGGTAGGTAAGGTATCGCGCATAAACCCAGGGTCGAAAGGCATCACTTTATAAGGAGCGACTGCGGAATGTCGCCTTCATGTACGGTGGAGGAAGGTTTCATTCGTTTCCCGACAAGCAGGGCTACTTGGTGCCTCTCCTCTCCTCGACTGGCGGTCGTCGATGCAGACTCACGTCCAGCACTCGTATGCCCACGGATTCTGCCGTCCCGAAATGGCGGACTTGAGAACAAAGAGTGGCCAAGGCGGCGTATCTGGAGAGGAGCATCATGGCGCGACAAAGAGGGAATTCGGGTACCGGACCGGCCCTTTCCTTGCCGTGCCCTGCGTGCGACCTGTCGAGACAGCATTCCAGTATCGCGCCTCTCGCTCAGACAGCCGCGTGTGTGCTCGTAGAAACGAGAGATTTCGTATCTATTTCCACCCTGGCCGGCGTGTTCGAACGAGCAAGTACACATGCAACATCACTGAAGAAACCGAATATCCTCCATCCGATAATCACCATTGTATGACCGGAACGCCTGCATCATCATTCTCAAAGGGGGGGAACGCGCACGCGAGAGACGCGCGTCCCTTAGGCAGTGCCAAAGGTGTTCTCGCCAGAGTAGGTGATGTACAGGAACCTGCTGACATTAGCTGGTGTTCAGTAGGGCGGGGGGAGCCGGGGGAGCCCATACCCGTCCTCATCCTTGTGCTCCTCATAAATGCTACTCATGAGGGCAGCAGTGGGGGGCAGGACCTCGTCCACGAAGATGAAGATGGCCTTCTCGGGGGACAGCTTGATCCTCTTGCGGATGACGTAGACAAACTGGCCAACGGTCAAGTCGGACGGGACCAGGTACTTCTTCTTGTCGATGGTGGCGATGTCGCTCTTCTCGACCTTTTCGCAGATGACCTATACGACGCGCCGTCAGTGGTCGAGGTTCAAATCGACGACGGTGAATACCGAGCAGGCAGGGTGTGCATGGCGGCGAAGCGCCATCGAACTCGGCATATTCGAATACAGCGGGAGCGACCAGGAAGGAGAGCGCCACTCACAGGAATGCGATCAGCATACTTCTGTCGGATGCGCTCGGCCTCGGCCTTGCGCTTCTCGAAAGGATGCTCGTCCTTGAACTTGCTGCGCATGGTTGCGGTTGGGCCAGGCGCGTGGTGCGACGGGCGGTGCGCGATGGAGCGACGACAACGGTGTTTGCAGAAGACGGCGGCGTTGATGGATGAGCTGGCTGGGTTTGAGGGGAGCGAGGAAGTCGGCGAGAGGGACCTCGGAGGATGACGATGCCGAGGGCGATTGCTGCGTAATCAGGCAGAGACGGCGATGGATGGAGAGGGGAGAGGGCCGGGTCGCTCGGTGGTGAAGCGGAGCGGAAGGCGGTGGCAGCCAGCCATGTTACCAGGCGGGCAAGGCGGGCAGGCAGGCAGTGACGCTGACTTGCTGCGTGTGAGTCGACGCGGCACGAGGACGACTGCGGGGACCAGCTCGTGCGCTAGACCTGTTTCGGCATGCTCCGTAGACGCTCCGGCAGCGGACGATGCGTTCGCACGCGTACTGAGTACTCGTACTGCGTCCGGGCATTGCTGCAGGCGCAGGGGCCCTTGGGTCCATACGCAAGTACCTAGAATGCACTGGACGGACACGACGCTGCATCAGCAGCCCAGACTGGAGCGGGTGAGGTGGTGGTCACGGGGCTGCAAGGCCTTGTGGCAGTATGTTGGCTATGGCGAAGCTAGATGCACTTTCAGCAAGCACCCCACGCGGCATGACTGCATGCTGAAGCAAATGGACGTCAGATGCCAGATGCTCCGCTGCTCTGGTGAGGAACCTCGCTCCCGTCACGTGGCCGAGGCGCCGTCCGGCAAGCCCCCTATGGCACCTGTATTCCATTCCTGCTGCCAGGAAGCATGGAGCTTGGGAGCTTTACTCGTACACACAAGGAGAGGCAGACCGCCCGTGCATGACTTTTATTGCAACATCAGGTGGGTTAATTGCAAAATCAAATGCGCCGTCTCAGTCAGCCTGTGTGCGCCAGAGTTGCCGTACGTGTACTTCGCCGGTGCCCGGAATGGCTCCAACCGTCCAACCGAGCTTTCGCCGATTGCCAAAATGAATTCCATGGACGCCCAATGGTTGCTCGTGAGCAGAACTTTGTTGCGGCAGCTTACTCCGAACAGTACGAAGCAATCGAACACGCCACGAGGATCGATATATTCTACTGGCCCCAGCAGAACATTCCATCTTGCAAGAATTGACCTCCCGGTTTCGTCCGGCGACAGCAGACGGGTCACGGCACGTACCCTCATGCCATCCATGTATTGTCGCTGACGGGCTTACCTTACCTGTCTGTCGCTTTATTCGGCCTCTTGCTTCCCTTCTTCCGTTGCAACACCGCCCAGTGGAACGGCATTGGTCTCCTGTGATACCTGAATCATGGCTTCGGCAGGGCGGCAGGTTCGGCGCCTCGCCGCGCAGCTTCGTCCAAATCTGAAGATACCAGCGGCCCAGCACGCCAAAAGACAATGGGGATCGGCGCAGCGCGCGGCCTCGAGCTCTACTCCTCGTGCGGCTCTCAGTCGACCCTCGCCCCTCCCGCTGTGCTGCGCCGCAGTCGCCCTGGGCATCGCAGCTCTATTGACCTTGCAATTGGTACGAGCAAGCTCCCCAGCCGCAAGCCCGAACCTCTTACTGACCGTGGCACCGTTCCGCTTCTCGTAGACGACCGCCGATGCCGCAAGGCTCGATGTCGCATTCCTGGCAGACAAGGATGCCCAGAAGAAGCGCGAGGCCGGCGTCAGCGACGACTCGCCGATGCGCCTGCGGATGGAAAAGTTCATCAAGGAGCAGCAGCTGCTCATCGTCAAGGAGCTTGAAGCCGTCGACGGGAAGAGGTTCCGCAGGGACGAATGGACGCGCAAGAACGGCGGCGGCGGCATAACGTGCGTTTTGCAAGACGGCAACGTCTTCGAAAAGGCAGGCGTTGGCGTCAGCGTCGTCTACGGTACCCTCCCGAAGCCTGCCATTCAGAAGATGCGAGCCGACCACAAGACGCTCGACCCCGACGTCGAGTCCCTCGACTTCTTCGCCGCCGGCCTGAGCATGGTGCTGCACCCTAAAAACCCCATGGCCCCGACCGTCCACCTCAACTACCGCTACTTCGAGACGGCCAACCCCGACGGCTCTTCCCAGGCTTGGTGGTTCGGCGGCGGCAGCGACCTGACCCCGTCGTACCTCTTCGATGAGGATGCGATCCACTTCCACAAGACGCTCAAGGAGGCCTGTGACTCGCACGACAAGACTTACTACCCGCGCTTCAAGAAGTGGTGCGACAAGTACTTTTACAACAAGCACCGCGGCGAGTGCCGGGGCGTTGGCGGCATCTTCTTTGACGACCTCGACGAGTCTGAGCGAGACCAGGAGAACACGTTCGCCTTCATCCAGGACTGCCTCAAGTCCTTCATCCCCGGCTATCTCCCCATCCTCGAGAAGCGCAAGGACATGCCGTTCACGGTAAAGGAGAAGGAATGGCAGCAGATTCGCCGGGGCAAGTATGTCGAATTCAACCTGGTCCACGACCGCGGCACCGCCTTTGGCCTCAACACGCCGGGGTCCCGCGTGGAGAGCATCCTCATGAGCCTGCCGCTGACAGCAAGCTGGAAATACATGCACGAGCCGGAACCCAGGAGTAGGGAGCAGCGGTTGGTTCATGTGTTGAGAGATCCCAAAGAGTGGGTTTGAGGCCTCTTCTGGTCCATCTAGTCTTGATGGACCCTGTGCGTGCGTATGCCGTGCACTTGTACGTATCTTGTAAAGGGAGAAGAGCAGGACGTGGTCATGGCTCAGCGCTGGTACTGGCCGTATTTAGCAATCGCAAGGGCTTAGATTCAACCTGTCAACAATTGTCCCAAGAAAAAAAATTGAAATGAAGGCTTTTGCCCCCTTTCCCTTTGGCAAAATGAGGGTGTGAAGCGAGTTGAAATGAGAGATCAATAGCACAACTTCGATAAGTCACAACCGAGCACACCATGAACCATCCACCCACCAGCACTGACCTCCACCTTGCACGCTCTGCACCATCGACAATTCCCCCGACCCAAGACACGGCGGAGGGGGGAATGAAACGACATACCTTTGAACCTGAGAGAAGCAGGCATCATTTTCCGAAAACTGAAATGAATCCTCCGCTGCTGGCGTAGTCGAGCATGACGCAGAGCCTCCTCCCGTCTCATCGCCAACTTCTCACACGACTCGTAGCCTCGCTATCACAGTCGCCGCCGACGTCGACGTCGACGCCACAAGCGAATGCTCTGGCCCCCGATGGTGGTGCCGCGGGTCCTGCAGACGCAGACCGTCGACATCTGCTGCTGACGCTTCATGTTCTCTTCCCGAGCGTCGTCCTGCCGGCGCTTGACCTGTTGGACCGCAGGCTGGTGACGCGCATCACTGTCGCCGGTGAGAGGCCCGGGCCGGACGGTCCGCCGAGGACTGGCTTCACCCATGCCCGCGGTCATAACGACGATGGCGACGACGACGACGACGACGCTGGGCACTTGGTTGAGGATGGTGGTGGAGACGGGGATGGCGGCGCCAGGGCCGGCCAGCCGACGTCGTCGCAGCACACTGGAGTCGACGAGGCGCCCTTTATTCGCGTCTACACCGTCCGCTCCCTCGCCTCCACGTTGACGCGCCGCAGCCGCCGCGACGCTGCATCAGCTTCGAAAACCTACGTCGTCTACCTCGACGCATGGAGCTGCTCCTGCGCCAGCTTCGCCCTCGAGGCGTTCACCCGTCACGCGCAGCCAGCAGTCAAAGCAGATGCCGCAGCACCGTCGTCTCCCCTGGCGCCCGACAACGATACGAGGCCCGGGCTGTCATCATTTGGCGGCATGGGCGCGGATGGACTGCCAGGCCATGGGGGAGATGTGCCGTGCTGCAAGCATCTCATGGCATGCCTGCTGGCGGAGAAATGGGGAGACGTGCTGGAAAGCCGCGTTGACGATAAAAGAGCCACAAAGGAGGAACTGGCGGGCATCATTTCCAATGTGTGACGAGTCCCCATCGTTGACAAGTCCACCGTAGCAATAGATACCGGCACGACAACACGCGGTGAACAACGAACTACCCGGACGATGGTGGTGTCCTAGATATAGCCGCCCGACATGACCAATATACAGTACAGATAAGCGCTGTCCTCTCCGGGCTATGCCATCGCGGATCATCACCAGATACGCCACAACGCTGGTGCGTTAGTGTACTCTTTCGTCTTTGTGCAAACCCTCGCGGCGAGGCTATTTCTTCTTCTCCTTGCCTTCTTTGTCATTGCCATCCTTGGTCTCGCCGTTGACGCCATTGACGCCACTCTCCTTCTTCTCGTCCTTGCCGTTGGCCTCGTCCTTCTTGGCCTCCTTGTCCTCTTGCTGCTGCCGGTTCTGGATCTTGTTCTCTATCAAGTCATGGAATGCGGTGATGGCGCGGATCAAGCTGCTCAGGTAGATGGTCATGAGCTGGTCGTTGGTCTTGATGCTCATGGCATGTGCCAGCTCGCCGCCGCCAGACTTTCCATCGCCTTCGGGCGTGAACAGGTTGGGAAGCAGGTTGAACACGTCCTGCAGGTTTCCAAGAATTGCATGATTTACGGGCAGCTGCCCGTCAAGGACCTTCTGAAGATAAGCCCCAATGTCGCGCAACCGCAGGTGCAGCCCTTGGAGCGACTGGAGCTGGTTGGTGACGCGCGTGGAGAGTGTGCCGACAGCCACGTCCCGAATGTCTCGTAAGAGGTGCTCCACTCCAATCTCTTCCGCCTCCTCGGCCTCGATGATGGATGGGGTGTGGACAAAGGTTCTCGAAGTGGTGGTGCCATCCTGTCACAACGTCAGCAATCTGTGCAGCTCGAGTCCATCCCTCGTCTTTCCTCTCGGCGACTTTCCGGGGCGGCTTACGTCTTTGATCTCCTCAACAGCAAAATAGGCATCCGTAGGCACACCAGACTCCTTTGGCTGAACATCGATGATGACGAGCAGCGGATTGGGGGTGTAGCGCTTGAACAAGTCATTGATCTCGAGGTCCGACGCCCGCAGCTTAGGGCCAGAGTGGTACCATCCTATTAACTTTTCTCGCGCGTTGACCACCTTGAACATGTCGTTCATCGACTCGACATAGTTGTGGTCCAAGAACCAGACCGAGGGATCCTTGTCATCTTCTTCAAAGGGGACTGTTCACTTGTCAGGGGGCAGCTATAGTAGGGGGGTAAGGGAAACGTCAAGTGCAACGTACCGGCGAAGCTGTTGGATACTCTCACGTTCTTTCCATCGTTCTGACCCAGCAACACACCAACGACCCGCCTCTTTGTCTTGTTCTGGACAGTTCGGTTGTAGTGATCGACGGCGGAGAGGAGGACGAGGGGCGCGACAGAGACGTTGCGGGTAACGAGGGACAGGGTTTCTGCGGTGGTGGTAGGCATCGTTGGCCAGATCCGAGGATGCCGTCAGACGTTCTTTGTTTTGTGCAGCGACGGTTGTCGAATTCGAGGGGGGTCGTGGTTGTTGGAAGCCCTGACAGCACCGGAGTCGGTCTCGCTTGTGGGTGCGTAGGCCAACGGGTGCCTTGCCACAGAGGGTCGTACGAGATGACCAAGCGGCTGTCGTTGCTCCGAGTCCGATATGTCGTCCGCGATGAGGGCCGGCAGGCTGAGACAGGTGGAAAGTGTGGCAGTCGGAGGCGCGTCGTGAGATGAGTGGGAGGTGAAGCTGCCGTGGTCTCTTGGATTTGGTTGGAGGCGAGGCAGGTTGGCGAGCTCAGCTCCAACGGGCATTGGCTGGACACAACGGCCGCTAGCCCTGGCAGGCGCTGTGACTTGTCACGTGGTTCGAGTACTTGTGCTTCGCTTCGTACAAAATACGACTTGGCAAAATTGTAGTTCAGGCTTTCATTGCTCTTAGTTGATTCCTTCGTACACTCAAGTATTTTTGCCATTTGGCGGCAACGGGCTGTGTATTCACTGGTTCATGTCTGGATCCATGTGAGGTATTCTCAGGGCAGCGGTAAGAACAGTTCTGCGAGCCATGGACGCGGGTGCAGGGTAAGACGACGCTTCAGCCGACGACAGCAGTAATACGGTAATATTACAGCCACTGTAATAAACCGCGCATCTGCTCAGCGTTTCCGTCAGACCGGCGCTCCAAGACAACGTTACCTGGAGCAATGGACGACGTCGTCGGCATAGAGGATGATGCGGCAGGTACTGAATACCTGTAATTGCCAGGGCGCATGGCTGCTGACGCCGTACTAGTACGCAACCTTATCCGCCGTGCTTGTACTGCCCGCATCGCCGAGCAGGCACAGCGCGCGGGCCAATCAGCGGGCTCGCCTGGCGGAGCTCTGGCCCATCCACCACAATTCCGGTCCTGCTTCCCATCCGATCATCTCTATTACGCTACTCCGTGCTCTCTCCTCTCCTCTCGCCTCACCAGCCCTCGCTTCTCCCTCGGCCCAGCCCGCGTCCCTGGCCGAGAGCACTGCCCGATTCGCCGATTCGCCAATTGATTGTGACTGGCCTTTGGTCGCCCGATTCGCAACCATGGGCTTCGTCGAGGATGAGCTCAAGCAGCTCAAGGATGTCATCTCGAGCCTCGACTCGCGCATCAAGCGCCTCGAGCACCGCGCCACGGGTTTCTCGCCCTCCACCGAGGAGATCCGCATGATCCTCATTGGACCTCCCGGAGCAGGTGCGCGCGCTATTCAGTCCCATGGACTCCGCTACTGACACCCCGTCTCGCAGGCAAGGGAACCCAGGCCCCCAAGATCAAGGAGCGCTTCTCTTGCTGCCACCTGGTACGCCGATAGCGCCGCCTTCAACCAGCCGCGTCTGGTGCTGTCCCCTCTGACTGACACCAAATTGCGCAGGCTACCGGCGACATGTTGCGCTCCCAGGTTGCCAAAAAGACTCCCCTTGGCCGTGAGGCCAAGAAGATCATGGACCAGGGCGGTCTCGTCAGTGACGACATTGTCATTGGTATGATCAAAGAGGAGCTCGACAATAACAAGGAGTGTCAGGGTGGGTACGTGCCAGATTCCATCCCATGCCGTGCCGTGCCTTGCCCCCATCCTGCCATCTTGCTCTGCTGACACTGAACCCCCAAATCCAGCTTCATCCTGGACGGCTTTCCTCGCACCGTGCCCCAGGCCCAGGATCTCGATTCCATGCTCCAGGAGCGCAACCAAAAGCTCCAGCATGCCGTAGAGCTGCAGATCGACGACTCCCTCCTTGTCGCTCGCATCACCGGCCGCCTGATCCACCCGGCGTCCGGCCGCTCATACCACAGCACCTTCAACCCCCCCAAGGAACCCATGAAGGACGACATCACCGGCGAGCCCCTCATCCAGCGAAGCGATGACAATGCCGACGCGCTCAAGAAGCGCCTCGCCACTTACCACAGGCAGACTGCCCCGGTCGTCGAATACTACCAGAAGAGGGGCATCTGGAAGGGCCTCGACGCCAGCCAGCAGCCTGGCCAGGTTTGGAAGAAAATGTTGGATATCCTCGAGGGGAACAAGAAGGGCCACGGCTCCGGCATCTTGAGCAGGATCGTCGGGAAAAGCTGAGCGCACCTATGTTGGATGTAACAAAACAAACTGAACAGCCTTGGGGAGGAATCCCGGCCAGAGCAGGATCTAGATCTTCCCGTAGCTACTCCGTGTAGTCTAAGTAGAAGCCAAATGACGCCTGGATGTATCAATGCATAACAAAATTAACTTCACGGTAACAAGCCAGCAGGTGACAACACAACCAGCCCGGTCATGTCTTGACTTGAGCAACAAAAGGTGCTCGAGAGAGCCCAGGGTGAAGGGGCAATCAATATCGATCACCCTGCAGGCTCACTACATGGCTAGGGACAAGGATTGGTGTTTGAGAGCACGTCTAATTATGGTATATAAGGGTATATAATATGATGGGATGGCCTTTGCCTTCGCACATCGGCTGCTTGGCCCTCACTTCTCTCGCTCCAATGGCATCGATGTTGAGGATAAGGAGAAAGAAATAGCGGTGCTTGATAGAAGAAGGCGAGGAGAAGTAGGAAGAGGAAGAAGAAAAGACCTCCCCCCAAGGCTCCTTCGCAATGCCACAATATAACGGTCTCCAACCAACTGCTTGCCCAGATCGGTCATGTAAGGTGCGCCGCCCAACATTAGCAAGACACGCCACCTCTTCCCACCAGGCACAGGATTGCCGAGGAGCTCAACCCGTGAGATCCTATCTCCTCGGGGTAGCTGAAAGAGTCAGGTCAGTAGAGGTAGAGCAAGTCGCGTTGGCGCAACTGACCATTGACCATCTGCCTCTGCTTGTTCAGCCAACTCCGGGGCGCATCGTGCCGCCGCTGGAGCACGACGTGATTGCTCTGGAGCCGGCTCGTCAGATCATACCAGGCCGTCGCAATTAGTGCGTTTTCTCTTCGGAGGTTCTTGATGATTTGGTCGGTGGCGGCCTTGAGCAATCCTCGAGTTAGCAACCGAACCCTCGATCTGGACGGGGCATGCGACACGGGTTCAATGGACGTACCTTTTGCCCAGCGGAGGCTTCTCCTCCTTGCACTGCCTTTAACTTGTTCTGCAAGTCGAGCTTGTCTTGCTCCGATTGCTCGAGTTGCTGCAGTGCCAAGAATATTAGGATCAAGTCACATAGGAGTCGTGAGCAATGAGCAAAGCGGAAACGATGGCTGAAAGGTTCCGCCGCATGTTCGGCTGGAAATCGAAGCCCGCTCCGAGCCACTCTGTCTTCTGCTCCACCACACGGCCACTGTCCAAGATGCCGGTGATTTTGCCAGGCGAGTGACCGACTCTCCCGACAATGGCAAAGTGGTACAACTGGTGGGCTCTGATAGGGGATGCACACAAAGGTCGGCCAGCCTTCTTGACTGTTCAAAGCAATTCGATAACGTGGGGCGTTGGAGTGTGCTCGGAATTTTGTGCAGAAACTGCGATGATAATGGAGACTCACCTGCTTCCGTTCCTTGAGACGAGCTCGCAGCTTCTCAATCTTCTCTCCCGACTTCTTGGCAGCGTCCGAGGCGTCCGCGTCGGCCGGCCCAGCTGCGGCTGTGTCTTGGAGCTCTTTGCCTTCCTCAATCTCCTTGCGGAGCCTGTCCTTGGCTAGGAGAGCTTCGATCAGCTGTGACTTTTGAGCATCTCGCTCGTTGGCAGCGAAGCTATAGTCCTCGCGCAGCCGATCGAGCTCTGCCTTGAGAGACTCGGAGATCAGCTTGTCTGTGCTCTTTAGCTTGTCAATCGCCTCGATTCCCCCCTTTTCAGCAGCCGAAAGCTGTGCCCTTGCGCCGATGATCTCTCGGTCCATGTCTGCGACCTTGGTCTGCAGATCTGTGGAGCGCTTGGTCACGTCTTCTAGGTTGGCTTGCGACTGCACAAGCTGCGTTCGCAGATTGATAAAGGCTTGCGAGCTGTGATGAAGGGGTGAGTGTCAGCATGAAAAACCCTCAACGTTATGGCAAGTACGGGGGTGTCATCTCTGACTTACCCTTTGCCGCTCGAGTTGCTCGTCAAAGCATTGATTTGCTCTTGCGCTATGACATGTTTCTCAAAGATTTCGTTGAAGTTCTGCTGGAGCCGGTCTCTCTGGCGCCTTTGCTCTTCTAGCTCCCGACGAAGGAGAGCGGCATCCCCGGTCGAGCCGAGGGTTCTTCGGAGCAGCTCATTCTCCGCCTTCAACCTGGACAGTTCTAAAGGCAGGTTAGTTTGTCCCTCGTCGTTAGCCGCGTTGTTCAGTTCGTCCTCGAGGTTGAACGAAGCCGGCGTAACCCCCAGTCCTTCGCCCTGGGACGTGCCTCCGCCACATTGCTGTAACTGCTCTTGCAAGTCCTGTATGAAATGCTCGTCGTGGGTCCGCTGAGCCTTCAGTCGCACTAGCTCCTCCTCGAGAGAAGTCACGTCTTTAATCAACTGGTTCTTCTGATTGCGCTCGTCCCACAAGTGTTGCTCCGACTGTGTAATCATTTTCGTGAGTTCATCTTCGGCCTTCCTCGTGCGATCCCCCCTTTCCCTATCGTTGACGAGGGACCGCAGCTGCTCCTGCAGCTCGGCTCTTTCGTACTGGAGATTCTGCACCTCCTTGACCAGGCCCTGCTGAGCTTCCAGCTTTTGCTTGTATCGCTCGGCGGTATTGGCCTTTTTCTCGAGCTCCTCTGCTTTATGTCTCCACTCGGTGGCTTGATCTCGGAGCTCGTCCGCCTGCATGCTCTTCTGGCTCAGCCTTTGCACCTCGCTTTCTAGCTGGGCTTTAATCCTGTCGTGGCTTCGGATGATTTCCTCATTTCTGGCGATTATTTCCATCTGCTCGTGCAACCGCGCCTCAAGAAGCTTGATGGCCTCGGCGCTGTTTGCCCCATCCTGCGTGGCCTTGCGAAGGACCTCGAGCTCGCGGTCGTTCTTTTCCTTTTCGTACTTGAGCTCCTCGTGGCTTTGCTGCAAATGCTCGAGGCGGGTGATGTAGTCGGAGAGGTTCTTCTTGGTGCTATCGAGCTGCTGCCGGAGAGCCGCATTCTGCTCTTCGACGAGAAGATCGATGTCGCGGGCCTCCATGACGGCATCAATGGCCTCGTCCAAGTCGTCGTCATCTTTGAAGTTGGCAATGTCTTGCTGCATCGCGCGGATGATTTGCATGATTTCGGCCTGGGTGTCGCGGTCTAGGCCGTTCTGTATCCGCGGAACGTATCTACCATTGTCGGGACCCATGGCGGCGGCCGATACCATGACAGCAAGGAGCTGAAAGCGGCCGAGAATCAGCACAAAGCCTTGCAGAGGTGTCAATAACGCGAATGGTGCGCAAATACCTGGCTGAGGCCTTGGGCCTCGGGGTTCTCAGCGACGGCATGGTAGTCAAACTTCTTGGCTTGGCAGCCGAGCTCTGGGACCTGCCTCCGAATGAATCGAAACAAGCCCTTGTACACAGCCTGGATGTTGCGCTTGTTGGTCAGATACTTGGAGGTGCCCTGGCTCGATTCGAGGTGTGAAGGGTCAAATTCAGGATCCAGTTCGTGAAGGATATGCGCGAGGATGATGCCGTTGGCTAGCTCATCGAGGGATTCTGCCGCCCGGTCGAGATCGAAGACGCGGTTGACCTATACAGAGACGAAGCACGGTCGGGTCAGTAACCAAGGTACTACCCAACCTTGGGTGGTTGCGGCCGGGCAGGGTGATGGACTGACGGCTTTGAGGAGCGCGGCCTGCGCGCGTTGGTTGTAGGCGGGCATCGCCCTGGCTGGTGACGATGGCAGGGTCCTGGAGAGGGAGATGGACAGGCAGTGTCGGGTGGTTTCGAGTACCTATTTAGGTGTATTGTGCAGAGGCTAGGCGGAAGCTAGGAGACGCGATGCGTGACTCGCTGTCGGAGAGAGGCGGCGGCTGGGTACAGCATATCGGACGCAGGCAGTAAGGATATGCTCAAGGCAGGCCAAAGCGGTATCTCCAGCGAGGCGTCGTTGATCGTGCGACTTGTTCAAGCGACGGAGTAAGATGGCCCATTGTTTGATGATCTTCAGGAGCTCTGATCGTTGATGACGGCCCCGTGCGACGGGACCAACCTCCAGGGTACCCGTCGTCGCAGATGAAACGGCCCCGCTTAGCTATTATACCTTGGGTTGAGTACCAAGGCCGTACCCAACGGGTGGGTGGCTCGTTGGACGTGTACTTTGCTGTACGAGGGGGGTAGTGTCAGTAGGTACTCGTAAGTACGAAGTACTCGTAACTACCGAGGTAGGTACGCCGAAAGTACCTGCCACCGTACTCGTAGGCACCTAGCCTGCAAGGAGATCGGATCCACCGACTCCGATGCTTCCAACGTCATCGTCGCCACGGGCTGGATTTCATGGCCCTGTCGCGGGGGCTTGATCTGGGGCGAGCACATCGCGCAGCTGGCTAATCTTTGGTCGCTCTGACGTTGAATGTTTCTCATGCAACAAGGCAATGAATGCCCTGCGAACTCAGGCTGCTGGCACTACATCGAGCATACCTTTGCGCAAGACGGAGCGCGGAATGGGGCCACCAACAACCAAAACAGAAGCAAGTCTCTGTCTCTATGCAGTGTTTTACGTAGCGCAAAGCTGTGGCTTAGGTACGATGTTGTCGCGCAGGAAAATGGAAACAGGAAGCGCAAGTCTACGAGTATGTTGACCGCGCAGAGCAGCCAGCCGTTATCCCCCGAAAACGCCAAACATTGTCCAATGGTAGCGACAGTCATCGCCGTCGAATCGGCGGGTATCATGAGTTGAAAATGCAATCTCGCAATCGCTCCCAATCGTACACATGTATCTGAAGGGAACCCTCCCGTCACGCCTCGCATCATCGTAGTCCGCAGTGAAGCTGCTTCTGGATTCGCTCCGCGGCCGGTGTATTTCATCCCTGACTGAACACCATCTCGTCCTCTTCGACGCGCATGTTGTGCTCGGTGGCCATTGCCTGCATGGACTCCAGCGCCTTCTCAGGTGCGACGACAGCGAATCCCCTGGCCGCCTGTCAGCAGGTGAAACTGAAACGCAGCAGCACGATATACGCACTTGATGATGGAGTAGACGTGGGTGATCTTGCCGCCAGCCTTGATTATGGACTCCTTGGCCTGGTTGATAACAGAGTCTGGAGTGTCGGGGTCGTCGAACGATATGATTGCCGATTTCTTCTGGTCAACGGCCAGCGTCCCAGGGAGGACGGAAAGCGCCATAACGAGGTGACCGAACAGTCTCATGATGGCTGGCTGCCGTGTGTTGACACGATCGATGTGCGAATGCGACAGGTCGTTGCGGATGTGGGTGCCGGTGCAGAAGAAGACTCTGGCGTTCCTGGGAGACTTTATTATAAAGCAAATGAGCTTGGACAGTCGGCTGGTGGAATGAAGGAGTAGAGAGGAGGGAGGATCATGCCGTCTCGTCCGTTGAACGGGTGGCCAGTTAGGCGGCCCGCATTAACACTTGATCCGGCGTCGCAAGGCTGCACGCTCGAGGTACCTACCTATTTTGGCCAGTTTCTATTAATTAATAATAATTACTCCGTCCGGAGTACTACTTGCCTTATTCCCTTGATCTCACGGCAAATCAACTGCCGGCACATACATACGTATTTCGTACCCTCGTCAAGGCAACTGGGTCGAGGCAGGAGCTTGGCTGCTCAAACTTCTGGTTGGCTGAGGACTTAATGATATCAGCAACAATGCCTACTAAGCATTCTGCAACCTCACACAGGCAGCTCTCGAGCTGCGTTCGACACCTCTCTGGAGGTCTCAGTCACAAAGTCTAGCAACAAGGGTTCCTTGGAGGCGCCTCTTTGCAGTATTGGCCCTTCGTTCTGCCATGTAGCGTGCAATACGTTGGCACACTGCTTTGGATTCTGCTCAGCAACTGCCCGCCTCATAATGGCTCAGGCCAAGATCCGCGCTCTGCACGTAATGGTGGACTGCCAATGAATCACCAGGGCGCTCAACTGCGTCAATAGGTAGACAGGTCAAGGCTGCGAAACGAACAAGTGATGCGAACCAAGTAGCTCTCAATATGTAGTCAACGTCCGAGCGCATGCTAGACTCCATGCCCTCCCCTTCGACTCCTTGACGCATCGCGCTCAATAGATGCCCAGCCGACAGCTCGCTTCACTCTTGTCCGCTGCCACTTAAGCTGGTGTTCTCATGCCACACGTCCTTGCTCTCCTGCTCGACCGCTCGCATGACTACGGCAACGTCTTCCAGCTTTGCAACCACATCGATGACGCCGTTGTTGACTCGCTGGAAGTACTGGTCGTTCGCCTCACGTCGTTTTCTGGCCAACAGAATATCCACTTCCGTTTCCTCCTCCAGTTTTGCGCCGAGGCGATCTGCTCCTCCGCCGCTGCTCTCCGGTCGCACACTAGCTGTCCCAGCAGTACTCTTTGCTGCATCTGTTCCGTCTCCACCGCCAGGCCGGGAGGCGTCTGCCAAAGTTCCCTTTAGATTTCGTAGTTCGTCGCCAGCTGCGGGGACAGAATTGTTTCCCAACGTCGTCTCGATGGCATCGTCTGCTTCACTTCTCGCCCATGCCTGAGCGAGCGCTATCTGGGCGGTGCGCAACTCGGCGAGTTTACGATCATGCCCAGGCCCGAAGACGTGTGTGCCTCCGGACGCAGACAACTCAACCTCCTCCAGCGTAGCTTGCATTTCAGCCCACAGAGCATCTGTCCTGTCCGTGCTGCGGGTGCTCTCTGCAGTGCGGACTGCACGCCCCGAACGTTGGACATCGGGCAGCACGGCGGAACGGGATCGAAAAGATGCACTTCGTTCGAGATTCGACTGCTCTCGCCTCACGCTGGATGGCCCTGGAACTGGGGCCCCCGGGGCGAGTATGTCAGGCAAGGAAACATGAGAAGCCCCTGGTGATGGATGCAAGAACAGCACGGGCGGCGGCTCTCGCTGCTTGCTCCTTGTTTTCGAAGGCGGTGATGTGGCGTCATTGTGGACTTCCCACGCTCTGTAAGTGGAACTGGAACCATCCAGCTTCCGACTGGTAGATGGCATGTTGGGCGGCTCTCCATTGCTGGATGAGCGGGTTCCGAAATCAAGCCCTCGCCATCACCAAGGATATACGAGTATGCAAGCCAAGCGCTTCTTGGTGAACTGGTGGGTACGTACGAAGTACGTATTCGTGCCATTGCCAGGAAGAGGCGTGTCCGAGCGGACATTCATTTCTCCGCAATGAGTAAGGTCACGTGCTGAGACCCCACGACAACCAGTGGAACCCATTCTAGGGCCGCAAAACCCTACCTTGAATTTCCGTAGGTCAGACTAACTTTTCGAAGTTCCGCTGGAGCAATCACCAACCATCGCCGCCATACCCAGATAAATCAGTACGTACGACTCGACGTGGAATTACAGCCGCAGAAACGCATTGGTCGTCTTCTCATTGACTGTCGCTGACTCTTCAAAGCAATCATGTCTGGAGGCAAACCCCGTGGTCTCAACGCCGCACGAAAGCTGCGAACGAACCGAAAAGACCAGAAATGGGCCGACCTTCACTATAAGAAGCGTGCACTGGGCACCGCCTTCAAGTCCTCGCCCTTCGGTGGCTCTTCCCACGCCAAGGGCATCGTCCTCGAGAAGGTCGGTGTCGAGGCCAAGCAGCCCAACTCTGCCATTCGAAAGTGTGTCCGAGTTCAGTTGATCAAGAACGGCAAGAAGGTCACGGCTTTCGGTGCGTGCTCTCCCCACACACGGATCTGGCGGCGACGTTTAGGTTGTTAACTCTGTTTTCTAGTCCCCAACGACGGTTGCCTGAACTTCGTGGACGAGAACGACGAGGTCCTACTGGCTGGTTTCGGTCGCAAGGGTAAGGCCAAGGGTGATATCCCTGGTGTTCGATTCAAGGTCGTCAAGGTTTCTGGCGTGGGTCTGCTTGCCCTGTGGAAGGAGAAGAAGGAGAAGCCTCGGTCGTAAGGGGAATCTTGTTCGAGAGATCGAAGTCACGTCACAGTTTTGGCATGAGGAGTCACATCGGCTTGCTGGCATCGGCATTACAGGTTGGGTTTTGATCACACAAGAGACTAGGTTTCGGAAGGTAGATCAAAAGGTTTCATTCAAATCTTGAAAGAATCCCGACGACGAGTCTCTCCATGGTATCGATTGCGTGTAGAAATGGATGTTCTATTATTACAGTGGACGGGCGGCATGCTTGCCTCAAACTGCTGAGCTCCGCGGAGCTTTGTGATCATGCCCGCGTTCCTCTGCGCAGCGGATCAGATAATCTGCAGCGAGACCAGCGCTGATGGTCCCCCCCGTAATCCAGCATCCCTTCACAAACCACCACCAGCAATCCTGGACACTCTTGAGATTTACCCGCTTGATCATGACGCCGAGCGTAATCATGGCGCCGCCGCAGCTCCCGAGGAAGAATGCCGGCCCGGCTCCCGACGCGACACCAGCAGCAGCGAGAAGGGCAATCTGGGTCGCGGCGAGCCCGGCCAGAATCTGCTTGGGTTGTGCGTCGTGCTTGAGGGCAATGCTTTTGATACCAACCTTAGCATCATCTTTAATGTCCATGTGCGCATAGATCATGTCGTAAAGGACTGTCCAGGCGATGTTTGAGGCGTAGAGGCATGCGGCAGCAGTCAGCGCAGCAAAATTCGACAGTAAGTCAATGCCGAGTGCAGGGAATCCCATGATTGCTCCCCATGAGAAGGTCAAGCCGAGTACAAATTGAGGGTAGTAAGTCACCCTCTTGGCCAAGGGATAGGTCGCGACCAGCGGCAGGCTCAGCGTACCATAGAGGATACACGGGAGGGGGAACTGAACCAGTATTCCCAGCCCGGCGAGGAGCTGGAATCCTGTGAATACGAGTCCGTTGAAGGGCTTGATCGCTCCGCGAGCTACCGGCCGTAGCCGAGTCCGCTTGACGTAGGGGTCAAGGTTTCTGTCCCAGAGATCATTGATGGTACACCCAGCGCTACGCATGATGAACGCGCCGGAGAAGAACAGGAGCGAGTAGCCGACAACCGATCCGAGAGGGGCCACGGGTGACAGCATTGGGGCCGCCATCAACGTCGAAAAGAGGCAAGGGAAGAAGAGGTAGTACGTGCCAGTGGGCCTGTCGATCCGCATGAGCTCGGCATATGGCACCCACGAGGGCGGGATCCTCGACAGGACGCCAGACGTTGGCAACCTGTATGCCGGCGGAGGAGCATTGCCATGGGCCTTCCCATCGCTCTCAATAATCGACTGCAGCTGTGTCTCTGCCTGGTGGAAGCCTTTGCGGTGCTGGAGTGGGTGTCTTGACCTTGAGGTGCAACCAGGCAGCCTTAGGTGAGAGAACGACGGGGGTATCCTCGTACGGCCCGGTCCCGGAAACCGTCGAAGGGCATTCCATGGCAACGTCGTGAGTCTCATAGCTCGCGGCGAATGGTCCGGAACTGGATGAGGCTGCAAACTGATGTCAAGACTTGGAAGCGATTGGCTGGGGGGGGCAGCTCACTCACCAAGCTCACGCGTTACAATGACGGCTCAATTGCGCCAATGCACTTCTCGCCAGACCTTTTTGCTTCCAACGTCAGTGTTGGCGATTGGTGTAGGCAATGGCCAGACCAGCTGAATGAGAGTGACAAAGTAATCCGTACCCCGTACTTCGTGCCCTGAACGGAACAAATTCGGGTGTACGTAGTAGTTACTTCGTACGGAGTACTTCGTATGCTTTCCCTGATCATGGTCGCATCACGTGATCGAAGCTGTACATCGCGCGACATGCTGATTGGATGCGCATCACCACCAACAAGCTGTTGCACCAACTACCTACGAAGTAGCAAGATTGCCATTGCCCGAGTTCTGCAGAGCCATGGGCTCATCTGCCGGCAAAGCTTGACATCTCTAACGGTAGACCCATGCTCCACGTGTGCCTCGACAACGCATCCGGCTCCGTCGCGTGAAGCTCGAAGCCGAACACCGCACGCGTATCTCCACACGACTCCGCAAAGATGCGAACCTCGCTTCATCCACAGGCAAAGTTCGACCCAATACCGCCGGATCTCAATCTCCACGGCTTGGTCGATCGAACGCCGAATTTCAAATGGGTTCAACGAGTGTCCCGGGCGCAGATCCGCAACCTAGGGCAACAGGAGTTTGAGAAGCTCGTCCAGATCCACATCATTGCTGGCGGGAAACCTCTCGTCATTGATGGCTGGGATTCTGTGCTACCCCAGTGGCTATTCAACGTCGATTGGTTGGAGAAGACATACGACAAGAAGCGTTTGTCTCTCTCCTGCCCACTTCGCCTCCGCGCCCGCTAACGTGCGTGTCGCAGAGGAGAACGTTCGTGACATTCCGACAGCCAACGACATACCCATGACGATGGGGCATTACCTTCGGTCTATGAGGCAGCTCACGAATCAGTGGACTCCGCACACCTTTCGAGACGAACGAAGACAGCGGCTTTATCTCAAGGACATCGACTGTCCCATCGAATGGCGTGATGCTTTGCAGAAGGTCATTCATCCCAGTCTTTTCTACCTAAACGAAAACGTCAGCGCACATGGTGGAAGCAACCGGCAGGATGATGATATGTTTCACGGCGATGCCACCGCCTCTCCTGCCGGAGACCTCATGTCCAGCCTGCCCGTGGAGATGCGCGCCGAGAATTTCATGTGCTACATCGGTCATGAGGGTACGTACACCCCAGCCCACCGCGAAATGTGCGCTTCGCTGGGTCAGAATATCATGGTCGAGACGTCTGGCGACGAGGGCGGTGAGAAAGCCGGGAGCTCAGTTTGGTTCATGACCGAGAGCAAGGATCGCGAAGTTGTCCGAGAGTATTTTCTCTCCATGCTCGGCCATGACATCGAGATAGAAAAGCACTTTGCCCAGGTTAACGCTTGGAAGAAGGCACCGTTTGACGTGTACATTGTCGAGCAGCGCGCCGGCGACTTCATTCTCATCCCTCCGCTCGCCGCCCACCAAGTCTGGAACAGAGGGACACGAACCATGAAGGTGGCATGGAATCGCACGACAGTCGAAACACTCGACCTCGCCTTGCACGAGGCGCTTCCGAAAGCGCGGCTCGTCTGTCGTGACGAGCAATACAAGAACAAGGCCATCATATACTTCACCCTTCAAAAATACTTTTGTGAGCTGCAGGAAATGAAAGAAAACGCAGACATGACACATATGAGTTTCATGGGCATCGGCCAAGACATTGTCAGAAACTCCCCCCGCGCTAAACAATTAGCTTGGGATTTTAAGAAGCTGTTCGGCCTCTTTTCCGAGATTCTCGTTGACGAGGTCTTTGCGTTCAAGGAGAAGGATGTCGAGTTCCTAGCCTTTGATTCCTGCGTCACCTGTTCCTACTGCCGATCGAACATCTTCAACAGATTCTTGACCTGCAAACACTGTGTGCGGACTCTTGTCAGCGGAGACGAGGATGCGTACGACGTCTGCATGGAATGCTACGCCATGGGGCGGTCTTGCGCATGCCTATCTGGGCTTCAGTGGTGCGAACAGTGGTCTTGGTCAGAACTTGTCGAAAGCTACGACACCTGGCGCGCCATGGTCATCATGAACGACGGCTACATTGATGTCCAAACCTCCCCCCAACCCTTTGAGGTGGCTCGCCAGAAAACTGGCAAGAAATCAGTGGCGCAGATATGTCAAGAGGCTCTGAGAAGACGCCCTTGGAAAGACATCACAAAGCCAGACCGTGAGAAGATATCGGGCGACTCCGAGGGAGATGGAGATGACAGGGCCAAGAAAAAGTCGAAGAGGAAAAAGAAGAAGGGCGATATTCGCAGATGCCATGTGTGCTGTCACAAGGACTACAGCTACAGAGTCCACGAGTGCACAAACCCCGGGTGCACCGAGGCGTACTGCTATGGTGTGCTCTACAGGGCCTTCGACATGATGCCCCAGAAAGTTCTGGAAGACGAATACTGGCAGTGCCCGAAGTGTCTTGGCATGTGCAGCTGTGGCAGCTGTCGGCGTTCAGGCAACACCAATGCCTACACTCCCAAGACTACACATCTTGGCCATGATACTCGTCCCATTGCGGATGATCGGAGTGTGGAGGCCCTCGTTGACTTTCGGGTTCATAACCTCTCCTGGCTCAAGGCTGTGGGAGAAGAGAGCCGAAGCAAGGATAGCCGGAGGATGCAGCGCTTGCGAGAGCAGGCCGACAACGCCAAGGCTCGGGACCTGACGCAGGCAATGCAAGGCGACGGCGACACTGTTGATGCTCCCGACATGGCCTCCACCGAGGCGCCGACTCTGGACGGGTACGGGCCCCAACGCGAGATCCTGGGACAGCAGGAATCGGTAGTGAAGGACTGCGCTCCCCACGAAGACGTGGGTCATGGTGAAGGGGGGGCGGCACCGCCAGACAACGCGGCAGGCTCGGCGGGCACATTTGGCACAGGCGAAGCTGAGTCGTCATCCTACCCTGATCCGTCTGTCTTTGTTCGCCAGAGGATTGGCATGGGCTATTACGAGCAGGACGACACGCCGGACAAGATTCTCTTCGATCCTTATCAAGCCCCTTCCGCAGAGTCGATCAAGCTGTCCGAGCATAACGTGCCCGAGTTTATCAAAAAGTCAATCCGACCAGCTAAGAGGAAGGCTAAGCGAGAGAATGAGGATCCGGACTTCGTGGTTGGGAAGAGCCACTACAAAAAGCCTCGCCTGGCTCACCGGGCGGATCTGCTTGACAGCATGGACCCTGCCCTCTTCGACAGCCCGGCTGCCCCAGAGGCAAACACGCATGATGAACCAGCGGAGCATTCCGAAACTGAGCAAAATCGGCCAACGGAACCAATGTCGCGAGACTCTTCTGAACAAGCTTCGCACAAACGGCACGGGATGCCGCGGTTCGACGCCAATGAGCCGGCCTTGCGACACGCTAAGCCAATGACGTCCTATGTGGAAGTGGAGGATGCGGAGCTGGAAGACTCGGAGGAAGACGATGCGGCCCTTCAACCCGCTCAGAGGTCTGAGACGGGGGCGGAGGATACCGGTGCGGACGCCATCGACGCGGCTGCGAATGATGTCGGTGCCATATTTGGTCAGCATGCCTCGCGGGTGCCTCCAGCTGGCAAGCCACCTGCAGCAGGGCCGGCCCAGAGCCGCCAGAGCCAGGTTCCTAAGAGACGTGGGCGGCCACCAAAACGACTATCCATGGCAACAACGACACCCAAAGGCGCAGTAGCCACTCCGACTCGGTCTACGCCCTTGGTGGCGGCAAATACAGCCAAGAGGGGTAGAGGTCGGCCAAGGAAATCAGGGGTGCCGGCGGCTACGGCAGCCAGCGACGAAGGCGCAGACGTGGCAGCCCAATATGGGCGCGTTGCAGACGCGGACGATGCGGGAGTGACGGATGGAGTCGAGGCTCAGCTAGCAAATGAGGAGGCTGCACAAGCAAACCATAAGCCGGCTCACGAAGGCGTTTCACAACGGCGGACGAGGCGTTCCGGAGTCACTACCATCGCAGCAGCTACTGCCGAGATGGAAGCAGAGGCCGAAAGCAATGCCGAGGCGGAGCCATCGCCGGACCCCTGGCCGCCTACTTCGGCCCGTGAACCAGGACAACTGGTGAGACGACGAGGCCGCCCTAGGAAATCAGATGTCGCGGAGCAGGAATCGTCTGCTAAGAAGAAGACGGTGCCTGGGAATCAACAATTCATGTCCATAGCCGAGCGTACGGCGCTGAGGGGCAAGAAGTTCAAGATGGGCAAGCAAACGGCACAGGGCGGCAGGTCTGCGGCAAAAGCAAGCAACCCTGCGTCGGCGGATGATGCAGAAAGGGCCATGGGCGTGGCCAGGAGCGAAGAGCGGCCATCAGCGGGTGTGAGCCGACACATTAACCGCTGCCCCCCCAAGTCAGCCCACGACGAGTTATCCGAGGATTCGTCGTCAAGTGCGTCGTCGATCCCGCAAGACCATGGACCGACCCCTGGGGCTGTGCGAGAGGACAACTCTAGGGGCGGGCCTACGGTTGTGAGTCTCGCGGACGTGGAATCTGGAGGAGAGGGCTGGCAAGAATCGTCAAGCTCGGGCATCGCATCTGGAGACGAGGGGGGTATCCCTTCTGGGCGGCGCAGCCCGGGCCGGCTGGGCGGCTCCAGAGGCAGCAGGGGCGGGTTCAGGGGGCGAGGCAGGGGGCGAGGCAGGTCGCGAGGGGGGCCGCGAGGAAGGCCAAGGGCCGACGCGAGGAGTGCTCTTTGATCTCGGGGGCTGACTACGAACTCGACGAGGGTCGGGCGTCGCTGGCGGGGGCGCGCTGGTGCGGCGTTGTGAAGCAATGACACCAACAACCAGGCAAGCGAGCATCTGTAGCAGGAGGGCACACCCGGCACAGCGCGAGAAACGCGAGGCGGCCCGCGGACACGATGCCCTCGTGAAGTACTCGGTACTCGGAGAGGAGTGGGCTTGACATGGGCGAGTCGGGTACCTGCCCGCATGCCACGTGCGTGACAGGCAGGGTTCATTATGTAGCTCGTAGGACGAGCATTCATCGTACCCGATGAGGGCCAAGTTGCAAGCCTCGCTCACTCTCGCCCCAACACGTCACATCACCGTCTCCAACAATGATGCTGTTGAGCGCCGCAGCCCCCCCTGCAGTCGCCCTGCTCGCGCAAATCCGCCCAGGGGCGGCAGCGGCCCGGCAGTCTCCAGTGGCGCGCGCCGGGGCCGATGTCGAGTGGCACGCGCCCGCGCAGAGCCGCATCAACAACCTGACGTCGGCCGTCCACGGCAGCGGCGTCTATGGCTTCATCTACAACTCGTCGGCGACCCCGGACAGCCAGTATGGCACGTACAACTGGTGCAACATGCCGCACGTCAGGCGCTCCGAATACGTCCGGCCGGGGCCCGAGTTTGAGCTGCAGTTTGTCGAGCTGGTGCGTCCATGTCCTCTTCCGCGACCCCCAACCATGCGACTGCTTGACGCTGACGGCGGACTCGTGATGCTCCCCCAATTCAGATGCACAGGCACCACAAGCGCACTCCGTACGCGTCCAATGCATTCCCTGTCGAGTCGTACCACTGGGATTGCCCCGACGCCCGCCTCTTCCTGTACGGCCAGCCACTGCCCGGCCCAGATCCTGCAAAGGCCTATCGCCAGGGATACACATCCCCGCTGAACCCCTTCGTCCCGTCCGGCTGGATTGGCACCTGTAGCTTCCCGCAGATCACCGCCGGGGGCCTCGATGACTCGTGGCAGCACGGCGCCGACCTGTACGGCGTCTACCACGACCTCCTCGGCTTCCTCCCAGCCCGGGGCAGCGCCGACCTCAAGTCTGCTGTCCGGTACCGCGTCACCAATAACGTCATCACCAGCCAGGTCGCCGGCATGGTCATCGACGGCATGTGGCATACCGCTGACCCGTTCCCCCTCATGATCCAGGTATGTCGTTACCGCACCCTGAGATTCTCCTGGGCGGGGCTCACACTGACGTCCCGGATCGAATGCAGGCCGACGGAATAGACAGCTTGGAGCCCCAGTATAGCTGCAACGCTGCGAGCAGCCTCTTCAATGCCATCAAGTCCGACAGCAACCCGCAGTGGCGACAGCATCTCGAGGAAACTGCCCCTCTGTACCGCACGCTCGACGACATCTCGGGGGTGCATCCCGACGACGCCGGATTCCACGCATCCCTCGACCACTACTACGACAACCTCTCGGCGCGGCAATGCCACGGCAAACCGCTGCCCTGCAAGCTCGTCGACGGCTCCAACGGCTCTGCCTGTGTGACCCAAGATCTTGCCGACGCCGTGTACCGCTTGGGCCACTGGGAATACAGCCAGATCTACCGCGATCACCCATCGTCTCTCCCGGCCAGTGCAGCGTCCCTCGGCGTCTGGATCGGAGAGCTGACGACACACTTGCGCGACTTCATGGCCGGGTCGACCGATGTCATCTACTTCCACAACGTGGCCCACGACGGCTCCGTCTCCCGACTGCTCTCCATCCTGCAGCTCGACGACATGGTCTGGCCCGGCATGGGTTCCGAGGTGGTGTTTGAGCTGTACAAGCGGACGAGTCGGCAGCCGGATCCTCAGCCAACAGCCACCGTCATCGCTGCTCGCTGCAGCCGTGACAACTGTCTCCGCCAAATGATATGCCAGCCAGCATCTGCTAGCTCCTTTTGCTATACGCTCAAGTCCTCCGCCGTGACAGCGTCGGCCGCTCTTCCCACGTGGCCGTCTGAATGCTGCGATGCCATGAGGATGTCATCAGCTTGTTCATGCCTGGCTGCTCCCACGCCGACGGTGCCTACGGCCGCGCCTCCGGCCGCGCCTCCGAGCAACAGCGGATACTACCTGCGGGTGCTCTTCGGCGGCCAGGCTCTCAGGTCGTCCAACCCTGCGCTGGGGCTCATTGATATGGTGCCCGTCGATATTGTGCTGGAATATCTGGATGGCCTCGTGGGCAAGAGAGCCGACATGGTGAAGTCAAAGTGCCAGGGGTAGATACCCTAATTCAACGTATATCCCAGGGGCTACTACCTTATGTCTCCCCCAGCTCCCAAGTGACGACAAGACATGCCTTGGTTGGATTTCCGAGGCGCCCCTCAAATGCCAAAGAACCGGGCCCGTGACGTGCCTCATCCGAGACCAAGCTCCGTTTCCAAGTCACCCCAGCGGCCGCTGCGTTTTGGATCCAGGTCCCTCAGCTTCCCAAGCCAGTGTGCCACATCTTCCCGCTGCAAGCTGTCGAGAGGCCGACTGTCCAGCTGACAGAGGGCGAGGGTGTATTCTATCAGTGCTTCGTAGATCCACTTTATATCAGTATAGTCTTCAAGGAGCTCTCGGATGTTGGTGATCTCGTCAGTGACGTAGAGTTTTCGGTCATACATGGCCAGACGAGGAGCGATAGCTGGGTGGTCTCTGACTTCAGCCAGATTTAACAGCAGATACTGGTGGTAGTACCAAAGGGACTGGTCCTCCGGACCGACGTTGAGAGCGTTGCGTACGAGGGTAAGCTCTCGAGGCAGTGTTAGAGCCTGGATCCGGACGACGAATAGGGCGCGGGGTCCTTACCAGCGTCAAGAAAACCTTTGCGAGAATTGGCATCCGCCCCACGCTCCGCCAAAAGGCGAGGGATCAGTTGGCTGCGACTATGCCAGGCGGAAAAGTTTGAGAGATCCATGTGAATCATCTTGGTCGTATACTCAAACTCGGACTCAGCCATGCTACGACCGCCCAGAGCTGGACTCTCCAGATGCGACACGACGTGGCGGCGATAACCCCACGCATGGAAGTTTCTTCGGTCCTTGTGCAGCATCTTGGCGACGAGTCCCAGCTCTTCTTCCCAAATTTCCCGAGCAGCGTCGACTGGGAGCCTATCCATGGCCTGGTCCAACATCCACAGACGGTACTTCCAAATCCAGTAGCACTTGGGATATTCGACGAGGAGAGGCAGTGTGAATGCCAGTTCGGAGCGTATGATTCCTTCGTCTTTCTCTAGTCGATCCGTGGTGGCAATATCGCCGTCGCTGGGCTCAGGAATCGCACCACTCCTCCCAATTCTCTGGGATTCGGGGCTTGGCCGGGTCTCTGCCAAGGAGGAGGGCAATGAGCCTCCGGAAGACGGCGTGGGATTGGCGCTCGATGAAGAACTCGGCAACACCTTCGAGGGCGAAGACCCATCCGAGGGTCTGGACAATAGTCCAGACGTTAGACAGCGCCTGCGGACGTTCCATACCGTATAATATTCCGGGTTGAGTCGCAGGAGCTGCGAGGTGAGCTGGAACATCTCCCGGCCGAAGTGTCCGTCCGTCAACTTTGAGCGCAGTCGTCAGCCAGCAAGTACGTCGGGCGCTACAGCGACAGGAACCCCTACTCGCAGCCGGAGTTGATCTTCCAGGGCCCGGTATTTGAGGATTTTCTCAAGGTCTTGCTCGCGCTGCTCCTTGGTTCGAGCTCGTGCGGTCCGAGCCACCCCGTGCTGGGCGCGTTTGCGTCAGTCAAGCGTCGCAAATACGGCAGTGTCGGGTCAGGCGGGGCGGGCATGCATACACTGGCCATTTCGGGGACCTGGAATGGCTTTATGCCAGAAACGATGGATGGCGCAGTTTGCTTGCTGATGCATGAAGCATACGATGTTGCCATGGCGTGCGAGGGCAAGGCAGCAGTGAAGCTTATCTAATCGCCTTATTGGACACCACCCGTTCTACGCAAACTGCCAACCCGATTATACCCATCGTCGCCTTGCCCGTTATCTCGTCTACCGCACCATATTGCGTACGAAGTTCAAGACCCTACGACAGAGCCGCGTGTACACGTGTGATAGGTGCTTTTGCCGACTTGCTCGGTGGCATTGGACAGCGGCGGGTATTTTAACTGGCAGACCCATCACTTCGAGGAATCGATGGACTGAAGTCTTGAAGATGGCCTGGACATGGCGGCAACCGACGAGGTAACGGAGGCGAGAGAAGCAAACAGCATGTGGATTGGTGGTACGAGTATATGTGGAAGGGTTGCTTTGCCCTGAGGCGCGTACGACAGAAATTCACGGCAAGATGGAGAGTGCCTGCCATGGTGGCTGAGTAGGTATTGAGGGAACTCCAAGATGGCCTGCTAGCCTCTGAAATGGTTACCCACCGACGAAGATGAGATGCCCGGTAGGTCAGCAGAACAGCAATAAGGTAGACGATGAGATGCCCTTGGCTCTTGGGGGGGAGTGACAACTGCAGTAACACCAAGAGGCGATGCTGGCTTCGGTAGCGGCCCAAGTGACAAGCAGTGGAGGCCATGTGATGTCGATGTGAGTAGGGGTGGTGGCAGGGGTAATGCTGGGGGAGATGTGACGGCATGAAAGACAGGGATGAATCATGGCCATGGATGCCAGCCGTCGCAGAGTTGTGGGGTAGATAGGTAGGTAGGTACTTGGTAGATGGCTGGCCACGAGTAACCGGTGAATGATGCTACAGTACCAGGTCGAAGGGGGGGTGCAAGAGGAAGGTCGTGGCGACGGTACCGAGAACACAATGGCTCAATGGCGTAGGTAGGAGTGGATATATACTACGGAGAAATAAGTGTATTCTTAACGAAGGCTACTGATGGCCCCCGATGCTCTTAACAATGATTAGACTAAAACCATAAAACACAAATTAGCACAAGTGCCCGTGGGTTCTTGTAAGGTTATAGCTAAAACGGTTGTCGTGGGGTTCCTTCGTACCTTCAGGCACCAGGCACGCGAGCACGACACCGAAACGCGCGCAAACAGGCCCGACCAGTCGCCTCCTTTCCTGAGTCTCCTCCCTCTCCAGGTCGAGATCAGTCAGGTCCGGATGACGGCGCCGGAAACATGGCCGTCGTGGGCGCCAGCAGCAGCAGCAACTGGCCCGATCCGCCCGCGTCCCGGTGCTGGGACGGACAAGTCCCAGAGAGCCAGCTCCTCGCTTGTCGTCGACGGCGCAACCACGGCGTACCAACAGCTGAACATGCTGACCGAACGAGGCTCCTTCTCGGCCGGGCAGGTTACATCCTTCGGACACCCGTCTTCGGTCACACGCGGTGCTTCTGACAGCCGCCACACGCGGAGCCGAATAGGAAGGAAAGTCGGCTCGCCCACCCCATCCATCTTGTTTCGCCTTGCTGCCCTGCTATTGGCCGGCCCTCGCGGTCCAAGTAGGGGCCTGCGGGTGCATCAGAGATTAAATCTCAGGTCCAGCCCAAATCACGGGTCCCGAGCAGGCCGGGGGGGGGTATGGTTCGGGCAAGCCGCCCAAACCCTCAATTAATAAAATGAATCAAAAAGTTGCTTTATTTTATATAAGCACCTTGCATCTCTTCTGCCTCCGACGAGGGACTTCCGGCCCGCTGGGTTGTCATGGTTGCCGCTCGTGCTTCGTACGGGCACATCGAGTAATAAATAACACGGTACGCACAATTTGGCCGAGTTGACAGCTGGGCGCCGCTAAATCGGGCCCCGATACGAAGTACGGAGTACTCGTAGACTCTCGTAGGTACCGATCGGGCCGGCCAGCGCGCTTGGAACGCTGAAGCGGCACCGTTGGGGCGGCAATAAGCTACGACCCCACCACTCGTCCCCGCTAGCGTCCCCGTGCGGTCGCCTATCTCGCCGATCCTCGTTGCCCCTCCCGACTTCGTACTTCACTCGTATATATCACTACCCTCTGCGATAGCCTCGCGGCGCTGCCCGGCATGGCCGCCGTTATAGGCTTCGCAGACGATGCGACTATCGTGGCCTTCCCTACCTCGGCGATGGCGACCTGCCGACGACTCGCCCACTAGGCAGCCCATGCGGGGGCATAGTTCGAACCCTCCAAGCGCGAGCTCATCCACGTCAGCCGCAGCCACGCGCCGACTCGAGGTTGCCTCGGTCGCTTCATAGAGCACTTATCTTCCTCAGCGTCAACGGGGGGGGCAGCTCTATACAAGGTCATTGTAGTGCTACCGCCTATAGGTAGTCAACCTTCCACGTACAGTCCGCGAATCTGCGCAAGCATGGTCGCGTGCCTCGGCACATGATCCGGCCTTCTATTGCGACGCTGACACGCCCGTGGCGACGGCGGCAACCAAATAGAGCCGCAGCCATGCCGTCTAGTACCGTGCAGCTATGTACGTCGTACGGGTAGATGGCCGCCCGAGACGGTCACAGGACCAGAGGAGGGGAGGAGGGCTTGTCCTCCTTCCCCTACTGGTCAAATACTTCTGCCAAGTGAGCCTACTTCGACACACGAGCGATTCGTTTCGGGCAAACTGGCGTAGACGCCCATGTCTGGGAGTGCTGGGTGGGCATCAGAAGGCCGGGTAACATGCCACCGCCACCCCCAACCCCATTGTCTTTGAATCCTCAAAGGCATGCCCCCGTGAGAGCCGGACGTGGCATGGCTGCGAGCGATACAACACTGGCGCGCCCTCAAAGTGTCGACCGCCAAGTGACGTTGCTTCCACGTTGCTTCCACGGTAGGGAGCTCCGGGTCGACGACGGGGCCACTCAAGTTATCCCCGACTTGGTTGATATAAATATCGCGAGGACGTCTCCCCCATCGTATTAGCTTCATACTTTCTGAACACCCCGGGTCAAGCATTAATTCCTCATCTCCATTTCTCTTCGTTGCCGAGCCAGGTGTTCGGATTAACCCACAGTCTCGTTGCCCTCCAAGCTGATGAGTATGCTCGCCAGGTCCTTGGCGATTCTTGCCTGCTTGCAGGCGACTCTGGGCCTTGCCACGCCCGCTGCACATACAGAGAACGTGCTCGAGAAGCGTGACAATGGTTATACCAACTCTGTCTACTTCACCAACTGGTTCGCCGACACCACCTAGCTATCGCTTTCGATATTCAACTCCGACTGACCGCTTTACAGGGGCATATATGGCCGAAACTACCAGCCTGCTGATCTCCCGGCTTCTCAGATCACTCATGTCATTTATGCATTCATGAACGTCCAACCTGATGGCACCGTGTGAGTGGTGAATGCGCGGAGATTGGTGACAAATGCGGCCGTGCTAACCGTCCCGTTCAAGTTTTTCTGGCGACACCTATGCCGACCTCCAGAAACACTATACTGGAGACTGTTCGTTTACCCC
>NRSZ01000019.1:0-23142 GCA_002901185.1 Tolypocladium capitatum
CTGGCTCGGGCTCGTCGGCGGCTTCTGCCGGCACCGCCGGGACTTGGAAACTAGCAGCGATTAAAGCCACCGCATCCCGGCCTCTGGCACCAAGAGGGGCCCAACAACTAACCAATAAATAGGTACGAAGTACCTACTGAGACAAGGCACGGCCCGCAACGGCCGAGAGCCGTTAACGGCAAGCACTGCCTTGTCACGTGTCACATACATTGGAGTCTTACTGCGAAGTAATTTCACGCCTCAATCCGACGCCCAACAGGCCCCGCAGCCATAGAGGAAAGGAATCGACTTGCTCGCTCAATCCAAAGTCTTGGAATCCTCCTTGCGCGTTGCGCGATTCGGGATACACGCAGCAGACGCACGAGGTAACGACGCGCTTAGGTAACAACGTACCAGTAGGCGAACCGCCGTCGTTGGCCGCGTGTTGGAGGCCTACGAGAAGGGCGACGAGTCGTGGCGCCAGACCTGTCAAACGCCGCAATGGCCAGTGCTGGTCAGGTATGTTGGCCGGAGATTTTCGCCGCGGAAGGGTTCGGTGGGCTGCATATTGCCAGCCTCACGGGCCGGATCGTGGCGTCACCCGTGCATGTCGGGCGCAAATTCGACCCTGCTGTTCAGAATACCTCAGGCTCATGACGTGTCCAGTGCGCTTCGAGTTGTCCCGTGGGTCGGACGTCGAAAGTCCCCGTCGTCAGCCTCCTTACCCTGAATCGAATAGCAACCGACGACGGGGAGAGGCGCGCCGGGGGAGCAACACCTCGCTCTACTCCGAGACGGGCGCCGTCGCGGGCTCAAACTACGAATACATGGCTCGCGCCGAGGCTTTGACGCGGCTCTCGCTCCGAGGATGTACGAGCAGTCATAGCCCACGCACGGAAAGCTAACCGATGCGCCGGCAACACCGTCGCACTCACGATGCGTACCTGCGTGGGGCCTCTGGCCCTGGACAGCAGCCGGGAGCTGCATGATGTCGTTCAGTCGCCGACGCCTTGGAAGCCCAGGTAGGTTGCCGTGTTGCCGCATGCCAGCAAGTCGGCCTTTGTCAGGTTTGCCACTTCATCCAGCTTGATTTCTTCCTCGTCGTCGGCGCTCCATGAGCGCTTGGAGACGTGAGGTCAACCCGAGACCCGAGACTCGATATTTGCGAAGCTCCAGCGACTCACGGGCAAATTTGTCCAGGATCAAGCGGCTCACCGGGCCAAAGGAGCTGGGCTCAGCCATACTTAGTGCCGGCCATCACCACATGGGGTCCTCGGTCGTCGGATGGCGCCCGCCACCAATGACAACAATGTTGACGGGACGCATCAATTCACACTCTGCCTCACGCCAGTGGCCAGTCAGCGTGCACTGAAGAGAGCAAGGTTGAGAGATGCTGTATCTGGTACGAAGCACATCCGAGTCGCTGATTTGCAGGCGAAGAAGATGAGCGCTGTGGATTTTGCCGAGTGCGGCCACGATACCGTGTCAAGTATGAATACTCCACAGCTGTATTTCCGGTCTACCAACTTTAAAAGATGGTTGAACTTAGCCATCATAAGCCAAGGCCGTAGCCGAAAGCATGTTTTTTTGCCGAGATGCCGAACAGAGGCGCGCGTCGCAAGGTATAAATGTCTTCTCCCCAGCCCCAGTCGTCCGACCAACAACAATAGACCAAGACGCGCTCGACTAGATGCGCGACAAAATGGTCCCCCTTTCTCGACTTTTCTTCGTTGCCGCCATCTTCCTGCTTGCAGCGGGCGGCTACGCAAAGGATCGTTGCAAGGCAAAGCGGCCCAACATCATTCTCATCTTGACCGACGACCAGGACCTCCACCTCGGCTCCCTCGACTACATGCCAAGCGTTCAGAGGGAGCTTATATCCGAAGGCACCTCGTTCTCGAACCACTTCACCACCGTTTCCCAAGGCTGCCCTAGCCGAGCTTCGCTGCTTCGAGGCCAGCATGCTCACAACACCAATCTCACGCATGTCCAGGCTCCGGGGTAAGAGAGGCCGGACCCCATCGTGCATATAGCCAAGTTGATTCGCTTCCAGTGGCAACTACGCAAAATGGAAAGCATCCGGCCAGGACGAAGACTACCTGCCGTTCTGGCTCAACAAGGCTGGATACCACACAGAGTGCAAGCCGCCCCCCAACCACGTACGCGGCGTAGCATTGCATCGAGACTAATGCGAATCGATTCCATCAGACATTGGAAAGTTCATGAGCGGCTACAACACTGCGCTTTACAGCAAGCCCCCTAAAGCCTGGGACAGGGTCGACTTGTTGGTGAGTCTACTGCCCGCCAGACTCCAGGGCCAAACTCTGTGTAATGCAAACATCTCAATCCTTCACCTTCTAGCTTGAGCCGTGGGCCTACGACTACAACACTCCTGTCTTTTCCAAAAATGGACTGGCCCCCGTCCTGTACAGCGGATATCACCAGACGGATGTGATCCGTGCCAAGGTGTACGCCGCCGCCTTTCTCCATGCACGAACCCTCGCAGGGCGTGAGCTGATAATGAGAAACAGCCTCTCCAGGCTCAATTATCTTACTCAGAAGGAACAAGACAGGCCATTTTTCCTGACTATTGCGCCCGCGGCACCGCATGTGGAGCTTAGCGGATTCCCAAAGCCACAGGAGAGGCACAAAGACAGCTTCCTTGAGGCCGAGGCACCTAAACCCGTCAACTTCAACCCTTTGGATTATTTTGCTCGGCAAAAGCCATCCTGGCTTAAGCGATTGCAGCAACTGAAGGATTCTGCGATTGATCTTCTGGAGGTACATTTTCACCTCCGCATCCAGGCCCTGCTGGGAGTGGACGAGATTGTCCACGATGTCGTCAAGCTTCTTGAGGGAAAATACGTCATGCATAACACGTACAGTGAGTCGCCAATCGACATGAACCTTCGACGCGCCCATTCCTTGTCCGTGGTGCCTCTCCAGCCGAAGCTTAAACTGACCACATGTTCGCTCTCTCACAGTCGTCTACACCTCGGACAATGGATATCACCTTGGCCAGCATCGTGTCCCGGCTGGGAAGTCGCTGCCCTACCTCAAAGATACCAACCTGCCATTTATCGTGAGGGGTCCGGGTGTTCCGACAGGAAAGAAGTCCCGATTGCCCGGAACTCATCTGGATCTGGCTCCAACGTTCCTCGATATTGCCTGTGTCGACCCCCAAAGCTTCCCGGTCTATCTTGACGGCCGCAGCCTGCTTGACAACTGGCACAACCCCAAGCGAACGGCTAATGGCTCCGAGTCGGCCAGCCGTGACATTATCAACGTCGAGTTCTGGGGTTCGTCCGTCTTCGAGATTATAGGCCACAGCGGCCGGAGCAACAACAGCTACAAGACGATTCGCATCGTCGGCGAGGAGACGGCTTGGCTGTATTCCAAGTGGTGCACCGGCGACACCGAGTTGTATGAGACTTACGTACGTTTACCCCGTACTGCCTCGCTAACGCGATTGCTAACCAATACCTTTGCCGTAATGCAGTTCGATCCTTTCGAGTTGGAAAACCTGGCACCGAAGGCGGCGCCCGGCAGCCTTCAGGGGCAGATGATGAATCGTCTGGACGCATTGCTGATGGTAACCAAGTCTTGCAGCCAAGACACTTGCCGGGATCCTTGGACGGTGCTCCGGAGCAGCTGTGTTCTCGACAGCAGCTGTCCGCACGATCGCATATTCAGCAGCATCGGAACCGCAATGGACCCAAGGTTTGACGAATTCTTTGCCAAGTTGCCGAAGGTGCAGATGCCGGAATGTCTCGAATATCAAGATGTGCGTAACGAGGGGCCCTATCTCCCGCCTGTGTCCTCGTCGCTGGGCAGCGACCATCGCAAGCCGACGGACAATTACAAGTCGCCAACCCAGCCTGGCAAGCCGGTGCTGGGGAATATCGTAGACCAGGGAGCATGGCATCAACGCCACACTCCAATTCACGAGATGGATGAGAATGCCCGCAAACTCACCAAGGAGGAGCTTGGAATAATTACCTCTTGAGTCACGGCAGCGGACTGGAACGAGCGTATCCAAGACCCTATTCGATGGTTGCTAAAGAAGAAGGTGACTGAAGCGGTTAGGGAGAGTTTCGGCATGGAAATGGATCGAACATGCACAGCACAAATGTTGGGGAGTTCAAGCGAGGATGGAAATCCATGTTTAACCTAGACGTAGCTGCCAGCAGCCGGAAAACAACAGTAATTGACAATCTCAGTACATGAACAATTCAACTTCGCCATGCTCAACTCCCTGCGATCTTGCTGGCTAGAGCAGCTTCAGGTTGTTTTGTCGCAGACGCGGAAGTCAAGCGAGCCGGTATGATCATTCTTGTTCTCGATGACGTGGGTCATGACGCCGCAGAGGGTCTTGTCTTCCTGAAGATAGACAACACGAGCGGGGGTCGCGGTGACGGTGCGCTTGTCGTCCTTCTTGAAAGTCTTGCCGTCCTTGAACACGGGGAACTCCATGAGCTTGCCCTGTTTGCACCTCGGATCGGCTCCGTAGAACTGGAGCTTGGTGTTGCCGGAGCCAGATCCACCGTTAAAAACGTGGGGGAATCTGCATGTCACGATGAGCTGGCCTCCCGTGGCATCGTGGAGGCGGTATAAGTCAAACTCACCCAGATTTGCCCGTGGTGATGCCCCCCGCCTCCACAGCTTTTTTAGCCACATCAAACGGGACGACGAAGTCTTGAATACTGGTGAAGCATTTGAAGCCGGCCCCCTGCGTGGAGGGTGCTGCTGATCCAGGTTTGCCTTTGGGGGGGGCACTGGGTCGTCGAGCCCCTATGACGCCGCCAGAGAGAACGACGACGGCGAGAATGCTCTTGAGCATCATGATTGCGGTATTGTTTGTGACCGGGTTTGCGAGAGGACAACTGTCGAGTTTCTTGGGGATGTGGATGATCTACTATGATGTACTATGTGGTATTTTCATCTTCTTCTCTCCCTCGGGACGTCCGTGATTAAATAGTCGACGCGTGACAAAGGTCGGAAGACTTGATAATTAGTCCCGACATGTCGACTCCCCGTGCGAGCTGCTAATCTTGGACATTGAGGCATTCCGCAGTTCCAAAAGATGATGTTATGCGCACTGAAACATCACGCCGTCGGATTCCCAACCCTCGGCGTCTCAGGTCTTGCCGCGCAGGTTTGTCAATCGCAATCAGCAGCATTTACTCGATTCCAATAGGTTGAAATCAGGCTTTGTGCCGCAATTGCCCACGCGGGACCCGTCGTTGCCTGATTGTTCCAGTAAGCCATCCAGGAGGGTGTGACGACGCCGTCACAAGTTGGTGAGCCGCTGCTATTTTCGACAGGGTCCGTCAGCAGGCTTGAATTAGACTTAAAAACGGGCTTAAAACTGGGCTTAAAATTAACTCTGCTTGTTGTCGTATTTGTCAACCCGCGCTGACGCAGTAAGACGCGGCTGTGCGGCTGAGCGGCTTGTGCGACAATCCCTTCCATCCAGGGCCGGCCCTGGCTTGGCTACGAAGCAGGAGACCGGGTTGCCATTGGAGCATTGCGGCTGCGTTGGGCATCTCCGCCCGCCCTGCGCTCCTGTCGGGCGTCGGGACGGGCAGGACCTTATATCGCGCCCCGTCCCCGTGTGCCGCCGCGGGTGGACGGACAGGTCACCATCACCACTTGCAGCTCGCACGACCGTCGTGACAATGTCGTCTGTCACGCTCCATATCTCGGATCCCGGCGACTCCAGGGCCGACAAGGAAATAACCGACGCGTTCCAGAATCTCGTCGACGGCTCCATCGACGTTGCATCTGCCGCAAACGTAATCTACGCGGCCATCGTCGCTGACGGCCAGGGGCCCCCTGCTCCCTTGACCTCGGCGCCCGACCCGGCCTCTGGCCAGGCTGAAGATGGCGCGGTTCCTGCTCCTACGCCTGCGGGATGGCTCAAGTTCCTTTGGGACTGCCTCGGCAAGGCTGCTATGGATGTGCCCCATGACCACCCTGGCCAGGACCGGCTCGTAGCCCTGCTGCAACAACTGCAGCGCCTGCCGCAACACGGTGACGCTGAGCCGGTCGCCGGCAACCTGTCCGAAGGGGAGCTTCGGGCCTTGACGCCCGTAAAGAAGTGCAACGCGCTTGAGCAGTGGCTGTGGGAGCTCGACCAAGGTCAGTTGCTTCTCGGATCCTCGACCCCGACATCCGCAGTCGCTGACCCCGGTTTCGCAGCCACATTCACTGGCCAGCAGCAGGTGGAGAGCTCAGACAGCGCTGCGGCCTCGTATCTCAACTTCTCGGCCTTCTTGGCCCGGCTTCTCGCCGGCGGAGTTGCGGAAGCGACGCGACTGAGCGCTCTGATCCGGCCGTCGCCATTCGGAACGAGCAAGCCGCTCATCAGCGCGACGTACCCCGATGCCGCCGAAGCCGCAAGGCACTATGAGCCGTACGCCTCTGCTGCCGCCCAGTGGGTTTCCTATGCCGGAGACGCTCTGTTCGAAATGTGCGAGAAGGGCGTCCTCGTCGAGATTGGCAGGCAGAAGTGGACTCGCGCTCTTTGGAACAGCTGGAAGGCAAAGTTTGACACAATCGCCAAGGCGGATCAGTTCAGCGACCAGTGTCGCAGGTTTTCCACGCAGGCTGTGGAACGGATGACGCAGATAGAGAAGAGTCCCGCGTCGAGCAATATTATGGACAAGTTTTGCTTCATGTTCACGGAAGAGGACTAAGACGCAAGCAAAATAGCTGTACGATGGGCAGTCGGCCAGCTCGCCGCGCCGCGCTTCATCCCAACTGGTTGGTCAATTCGTCATCTGGACACTCAACACCTCTTCCGTCGCAGGCGAGCGCCCAATCACCATGATAGGTGGGCTGACCGAGGTGGGCATCACTGGGCAGGGGAGCGTCGGGAACAAGATGGCATTCGAGCAAGGTCGCCAAGGGCTTGCACACATGTTCTTCGTACCCATACAACAGAACACTGCTTCGTAGAAGAATAGGTTACATGTTGCTCGTTCAGTGGACCCCGGGTGTCTACCATTCAGCCACGAAAGTCGCCAACATCGAACGTCACGTCGCCGAGATCAGGGGTCGGGAACGGGGCGAATTGCTGATCGTCAGCCGCCTGTGGTGGCAGAGTGCCCAGAGCCCGGGCACGCTCCGTACCAACTTTACTTTTGCCTCCAGGATCCGCCGCCGCCGCCGCACAGCGCTTTGGAAACTGGCCCAGTTCTTCGTGGGCTTGCAAAACCTGCATGGCTTGATTCCAGGCCCTGTTCACGCCTCTGGGCGGGAACATGTCGGCGCGGAGCTTGGCTGCGATGAGGACGGTGGCGGCGGAGAAGATGTAATACACCCGGTACCACCATGCCGGCAGCCGTGCGACCGTTCCGTCGGTTGCTTGATGCTTGAGCAGAAGCCCAACAATGCACTGCGCCGTGTCGACGCAGAAGCAGGCACACTGCTGCATGACTCGGGTCTGGAGGTTGTCGTATGGCCGGGAAGACCGTTTCGAAGCGTGTTATAGACAAACACGCGCCATCATGGGCCGTAAGAGAAGCATGCGCGCGTGGAGGAATCTGTGAGCGTCGCAACGAACATCCTCTCGTCGGTTTCCGTGGGCGTTCCAGCGAAGAGGTTTGCATAGAAGACCTCCCACTTCCGCCGGTCGAGAAATGGGTACAACGGGTCGACGTAGAACCAGTAGACGCCCATCAGATGGTCGGCCTGACGTCGAGGAAGAAGCGCATCGTTTGCGGTATTGTACGTGCCGCTCCCCCACGATGGACCCTACGTCGATTGCCCTGGTGCCGCAGTGGCCGCCTTAATGTGAGCCGTGAGAGATGCAGCGTTGCTGCTCCGAAAGTGGCCGCCCGTGCTGACATGCTCATCGATCGCCGCAGCCATCGAGTCAAGCACGGACGGGCTGGTGCCGGCCGGCACCGCGGACGCCACCTGGCGGCTGTTGGCCGCCCATTTCAGCGCCACGGGCCGCTCTGTAGCTGACCCAGTCGTGACCTCGGGCGCGTCGACTCGGCCGTGATGGCCGTTCGTCGTCGCTTGGGCCGGCGGGGAGCGGCGGGAGCGGCGGAGGCGCCCGAGTCTTTCCCGTACGGGCGAGCGACTGCCGTTGCCGTCCTTGCATGTATCCCCCTTCTCAACCGCCTCGAACAGTTTCCGCACGCTGTAGCCTCTGTCAGAACAGCATCCAGTCGGGCCATCGCCGACCAGCCAGCCTCTTCTCGCGGGCGGCGACTCACCCGGCCTCACGCCATCGCACTTGGCCTTGCGCGTCAATCTGCGGCCTTGGTTCTGTGGAGTCGTGCAGGCAGGGCTCAGGCAGGGCTCCAGGCAGGGCGGCTATCGCCTCCGCGCCAGCGGTCACACAAGCGTCGGAAGAGAGCGGGGCGGGAGATTCAGACCAGCTTCAGGGCCGTTTGAGATGACGCGAAGGGTATTCGGCCGGGCCTAGAACCTGATGAGGACAGCCTAGCGCGGCTCCTCCGACGTCCACGTTCCGCCACGTCGGCACGTGACGTGGAGAGAAATGGAACTCTCTCCCCGTCTCCCCTCTTCCACACAAAACACAACGATCATGACCATCATGGCCATCATGGACGATCGGCAAGGCCACACTCAAGCGCTCGCTTGCACTCGCCTCGTCGTTTCCATCACCGAGTTATGCGGCCATGGTTCGACAGCGACAGGAGACCCGCCTTTAGTGCCAGCAGGTCCACTTTGCATGCTCGTTCCAACTACTCCGTACTTCGTACCAACCACGACAGCTCCGACTTCCGAGACAGTCCCGCCGGGCCCCATTTTTCTTGACCTTGCCACATGGACCACCGCATCCGCAGACGACCGCAAATATTGTACAAAGTGACGAGTATTTTCTGACCGAGACACAATGTATGAATCCGGGCGAGTCGGCCGAGATTCTTCATGGGTGCTCACAGCTCGCAGCTCTCAGCTCTGAGCCGACGCTTGACTCCACCAACCAGCTGTGGTCATCCATCGCATCTCCTTGAGCGACACGCTCTCCGAAGGATTCATCCGATGTTCATTTCCAGGGCCACTTCGTAGCCTGTTGGTTGTTAGAGATGGCTGTAGCACATTCCGGCGATTTGGATCTAGGCCCGGGGTCCCCGTTACTCACCCGCCGTCCCTGTTGCTGGCTCACGGTATAGCGTCACCAGGCATCCCGTATGAGACTTGACGTGCTAATATCGAATCGTTTTCGATATGTGATGAGAGGGGACATGCATCAAGGTCCCGCTTCTCCGCAATCGATGCAACGGCGGCAGACGGCGTGCTTGACATCTGGGCTTGTCTGGACACGGCCTTCGGCGAGACCAGGGGTTGGTCCGGACCCTAGAGTCGGCGACTCGAACTGCCGGCGTCGGGTCCGCCCGACTCTTGCTGCGCAAACAGGGGCCCGGACGTCTGGGGTCCCGAGTTCCCAAGTCTCTCACTTCATGTCTCAGGGTTCTGAAACCGCAAGCCTCCAACACTCAAGGACCCTTTAATCGCGCATCACAATCCATCCCCACGGCCATGGATAATCTCTCGCTCAATCAGCTAGAAACCAAACAGTCTTTACGGTCAATCGAATCACATCATAACGCATAGCCTGGCGCTCAAATCCAGCGTCTCGACGCAACACTGAGGTTGCGGCAAGCAATGTCGTCGTCGGCTTACTTGCATGCCCCCCCGGTCACAGGCGCCCCGCCCTGGCGCGCATCCCCCACAATCAACCTCCCTCTCATCTCTCATCGACCCCTTGTTCTCCTGCTAGAGTCCAAGTTAACCCTGATTAGGCAAACTGGTTGACGGATAACTTTTAAGGTGCCGTTCTCGATGGCTGGTCCATTAGCCAGATCCGTCTCCAACCACTCCACTCGGGGGCACCGAGGCCATGCTACAATACGACCGTGGCATTGACTGCACGCAGGAGGGAGGGTTCACCTCTTTCGGCACTTGGTGTAATTTCCCGGCGATGCCATTCACAGACCCGCAGGGGCCGCACCATGCAGCAGATCCGCGTCATGGCCTGCAGATGTGATACAGGGCACGGCGAATTGGCCGGAACGGACCGAATTACCTCTTGCGGCCCCCCGTCCGGGCCGAGACGAACTTGTAGCGCTCCCCTTCTGGGAAGTATGGCCATCCTCGACTGGTCGTAGCTCCACCTGCTGTCTCGGACCTCTTAAACCGTCTAGTGTTGTGCCGTCAAACGCCACTGCGAGAGGCGAAGCCGGTCGAAGAGTGCTCCTCTCACTTGGTTAGTCGGAAGACGATGATACGAGACTAGACTCGACAGAGACTCTCGATTTGGTATATAACATCTGCCCTCCCTCCCTACCAACTCCCGGTCATCCAGCAGCTCATCCAGCAACTCATCCAGCAACTCATCCAGCAACTCATCCGGCAACTCATCCGGCAACACATCCGGCCATCAGAGACTTGAGCTTATAGAGAACTACAATGAAGGCCGGAAGTCTTGTCGCCCTTGCCGCCGTTGCGGTTGGCAACCCCATCGTGTCCGTCGAAGACTATGTCAACAATATTGACAAGCGAGGTCGGCTTCCAACGTCCACCTCCTTTGTTGAAGACCATGTAAACTAACAGATGGCCGTTTAGCTTCCATCTCGTCCCAGGACTTTAGCAACATCAAGTTCTACTCCCAGCATGCCGGAGCTGCTTACTGCAACGTCAACAACAAGCCTGGACAGCCCATCAAGTGCGGAGGCACCAGTGGCACATGCCCAGACGTCGAGGCGAACAAGGTCACCACCGTTGCCAGCTTCATGTGAGACGAAACCCGGCATATGATCCGCTCGAGTCACAAGACAAGTTTCCAGCTAACACGGGGGTTGCACAAGTGGCGGCGAGACCGGGCTTGGAGGCTACGTCGCTGTCGACAACGTCCGAAAGGAGATTGTCCTCGGCATCCGCGGCAGCCACAACGTCCGCAACTTCATCACCGACGTCGCCTTTGCCTTTCAATCGTGCGACCTGGTTGACCAGTGCAAGGTCCACGCCGGCTTCGCCGATAGCTTCAAGGAGATTGAAACCGCAGCCCTTAACGCCTTAAAGACGGCCCGTTCTGCCAACCCGAATTTCAAGTTAGTCGTCACTGGCCACTCCCTCGGCGGCGCCGTCGCCACGCTCGCGGCCGTCAACTTCCGCCGCGCCGGCCTCCCCTTCGACGCCTTCACCTTCGGCTCCCCGCGCGTCGGCAACGACCACTTCGCCAACTTCGTGTCCAGCCAACCCGGCGTCATGGTTCGCGTCACCCACGACGTTGACCCCGTCCCCCGCCTGCCCCCCATCCTCGTCGGCTACCGCCACGTCTCGCCCGAGTTCTTCCTGGCCAACGGTTCCGCCACCCAGGACAACTACTCCATCGATAACGTCCTGCAGTGCCCCGGCATCGCCAACACCAACTGCAACGGCGGCACCGGTGGCTTCAACATCGACGCCCACCTGCACTACCTCGGCCCCATCTCCGCCTGCGGCCACGAAAAGCTCAACACGAAGCGCGACGAACTCGACGTTTCTGAAGAGGAGTTGGAGCAGCGGCTCAACGAGTGGAGCCTGAACGACCAGGAGCATGTCGCGAACATAAAAATCTGAGCAGCCGCAGCTTGACCCCAGGCTACGCTTCCCTCCGCCTCGTCCAAGGCATCGCAGACAACAAAAGGTTGGGACTGTTGGTCTCAGCCACCCCCGACCCCAGGCTCAGAGAGGTTGGCCGAGAGCACTCCCTCGACTCCGTGTATGACTTGACCAAAGACCTATTCATATTCTCGTTTTCCGCAGCGCATCGCATATAGTTTCCGTCATAGCACCATCTTTCAGTACAAAATAGACATGTTATCACACAAGACCGCAAGGCCCCATGCATGTCCTTCTGTGCCATGAAGCACGGCCCTGACTCCATCTGTCCGAAAAGCCCAGCTCTGAACCAAGACCCTGGCAAGCCCGAATCTGCAAGTGAAATGTCACACCACCTACGGCACCTCGACTTGACGTTTGATCATCGCCACATGTGAAAGATCAAAATCCCCATGCCCTCAGTGCATTCCCTCGGTTACAATGCCCTGGGCATTGGGCACCCCCACCAGGATGACCCCGCGCGGAACTCTCACATCCTTGACCTTCATGCAGCCAAACACGTTGACTTCCTTGATCCTCGGACAGGCGCGGAAGATGCAACCCAAGATGAAGTCTGTCACATTCTCGCAGAAGCTAATCTCCAGCTTCTTCAGCTCGGGGTAGTGTGCCTTGTCGTCAAATACCTCCTCAAACGCCTCTTGCGAGATATGTCGGCAGGCGTGCACGTTCAGGTGCTCCAACTTCGGCCCAGAGTGCGTCATGAGCGCTTTGAAGCCCTTTCCGCAAAGGCCGACTTTGTCACCGTTATCACGGGGTCGAGTCGAATCAATGTGTCGGCACTTTTGCAGGTCCAAGAAATGTACTGGAGGGTTCTGCCAACCAGTGAAGAGTTGGACGAAGCCCTGGTCTGTCATTTTCTCGCTGTCGGTGATGCGAAGCTTGTGGAGAGAGCGGCAGTGCTCGTGAATTGCTCGCAGAACACCGTCATCGGTATCTGGCACAATCTTCAGAGACAAGGTCTTGAGCCCGTGCCCAATCTTGGACACGGTACTGGAAATGGCCGCCGAGGAGGTGGGATTCTGCAGCTGCAAGCCTAGGTGCTCAAGTGACGAAAGTTCGCCAATGGCTTCCACGCCCTTGCTTGTGAGCTTCTGGTTGTTTTCAACCTTGAGACGCAGAAGATTGGGACAGTGATTCGCGATCGCTGCAATGCTCTCGTCGCCAAAGTGATTGTCCGTGTAGTAAACTTGCAGGCCCTTGAGAGCCTGTCCCTTTGCAGCGAAATACTCGTGCCACTTCTCCTCGCTCAGTAAATTTGCACCATGCAGGTAGAAGCTTTCAAGGGCAATGTCGCGAGAGAGGAGGTAGTCCATGACCTCATCTTTGAACTGAATTGCACATCGGACTTTGAATCTTCGCAGATTCGATGCAGTTTGAAAGATGCCAACAAAGTCCCGATCGCCAAGTCTCGCACCATCGTAAATGTGGAGAGTCTCGGTCGTGGGTTGCACAAACAAAGGCAACGTCTCTGGCTTCAACAACCTGCGTTTCGAGAACAGTCTCGCAATTTTGTCCATCAAGTGGTCCGGCAAGTCGCCCAGGCTATCCGCCACGTCGACATTCTTGGCCAGGGTGTGGACGCACAATGTAGCCAGGCTCATGGTGCCCACATGTCCATCCAAGATGCGGCTTTGCAGGGCACGACGCGAGCCGACGCCGCCGGCCTGCCTGCGCGGCTTCTTCTTGGGCTGGCCGCCCTCCCTCTCTTTCGCAAGTTCCTTTCCGCAGGGGACACACAGCAGACCTCCGTCGGGTCCAGCGAGGGAATAAGGGGTCACGGTGAATCTCTTGCCGCAGATGTCGCAGTTTTCCATCTGGCCTGGCATTGGTGCACGGGCCGACTCGAATATCGCCCGTGCGATTTCGTCGTCGGAATCGGAATCGTCGCCGTGCTTCTTGCGCTTTTTGAAGGCCTTGGTGTTCTTGATCTTCTCCATCGCCTTTTTCGCATTGGCTTTCTTTTTGGACTCCTCTTCGGTCGCATTGCGACTTGGTCGCCTCCTAAGGCTACTACTGGTGGACTCGACAGCAGCTGCGGCGGCCTCCTCGGCGTTCTGCCCCGCCTGAGCTGCAGCTTGCTGCCGGCGCAGTTCGGCATCGTCTCTGATCTGACGAGCAGAGATGTTGTGCGACTATATCTCCGATGAGCAGCTGCATTAACAGGGGCGATGATACGTGCGCTTACGGCAAGGAAGTCTGTCAACGCCGATTGGCTAGAGTCCCAGATCTCAGTGGTGAACGGACAGAAGGAGGGTTGGCGATGTGCTTACGGTCCCGTGATGTGGCGGGCAGGCCGTCCATCCTGGTCCTGATCCTGGGTCGGTCTCTGACACGCCCTTGGAAGAGTAGCGGTATCGTCAGCCGAGTTTGCCCGCAGAGGGCATTGAAGGTTCGCGATAACTTACATTGTCTCCGTCGTCGGCGTCAACTCTGGGGCTCGGCAGACGTGGACAGGCAACACGAGTGTCAACAGGGAATGGCTTCCAGAAGCCAGAAGCAGAGACTGCAACTGCTGGACGACGAGATGGCGGGGCAGGTTGGCGTTCACGGTGGCGCGGGCGTTCTGCCCACAGTCCAATATGGCGTGGCGCGCAGCTAACACGGTGTCATGTGACCCCGCAGCATTTTTAATGGCAGCCGGTGCGCACTGTCCAAACTCACAGGCGCTCCCCGAAAACGCGTTGCCGTGGGGTCCGGGATACAGTGCGGGAACTCACGTGCACGGCCTCTCACCGCAGCACGTGCTTTCGTGTCAGGTGAAAACGCGAGCGTCGCCCTTGGGCCAGCAGGCACTGTGAACGGGCGCCTTCGCTGGCAACCTTTCGTCCGTCACCTTCACCGCTGCGTTTCATCACGTCTTTTGCATCTCCGTCGATTGCGTCTGCGCGAGATCGAGCCCTGGCCATTTTCCTTCGAGGGCCGTCACAAGCGGTCACAACCCCAAGCCCCCGGGAGAAGCAACGGGGCTGTCGACACTCACTGCGTCACCCTGGAAACTCACTTCAACAGTCGCCATCGTTAAAACTCTGCGCCTGTCCCCGTACCAACCTTCCCTGTTGTTTGCTTTTGCCCAGCCCACACGTTGGCGTCTCTGCATAAGTTGCCATTTTCCAAATCGCCACCGCTGTTCTGCTACAGGCGACTTTCTGTACCATCCGTCGTGAGGCGATATTAAAGGCTCTGGAGCTAGACAACGATCGCGGAATGCCTCGCCGCCGCCGCTCACTCCAGGGTGCAGTCACCCCTGCATCGGAAAGACTCTGTATGCAGCCACGCCGGCGTCCGCAGGCCCTCTATTCTTGCTGCTAACCTGACCTTCATAGCCTCCGTCAATGGATCTCGTAATGAGACAGGGCGCCTCACTCGCTCCAGCTCGTCTAAGAGGCTTCGCCATGGTGACAGCATCGACGTGACGGGTGCGCCAAGCGATTCCACGCCGACTACAACGCGGCCCAGGGGCAGATTCTCTCGTCCCCCCATACTGATCAATAATACGGCTGCTGCGTCACCTGCCTCTACGAATATAGCGCCTCCTAGCGCCAAGCACTCTCGCGGCAGACCAAGCAAAGCTTCTGTTGCAGGCAGCGAATCTGTCTCGTCGGTGCCAACGCCTGTCGACGCATCATCCGACAGCGAGTACTCCACCCCCGCCACCAGCAAAGTGCCGACTCCTGTCGCGACAGACGGACACGCGTCTTCCAGGCCCGCCATGTCCTTTGAAGTACGCCTCCCGGCGAAGACTCACCACCATTCCCCAGACAGTGAGCGAGCGTTGCGGACCAGCATTTACTCCTTGAATGCCGGGCCTAATCGGAATGCGGGCAAGATTATGGACACGGACGACGATGACGATTTCTCCGACACGTCCCCTGATGCCGAGACTGCCCGCCGCCTCCAGCAAGAAGAATTCACAAAGGCAGGCATGGCCACCATGCCCCAGACAAGCTCTTCCAGTCGAGGTGGCCGTCCCTTGACTTACGAAACCCAATTATTATGCCCGCTGCCCACCAGAGCTGCCCCGAAGCGCGGTCGAGCCTCCACCAGGTCGACAACACGACAAGCACCGCCCGCCAAGAGGAGCAAGGTTATACCAGACTCTGACGATCTTTCGACATCTGACATCAACATGGATGCTGAAATTACCACCACCGCCACACTGGACTCGGATGAACTCTCGGAGCCTTTTGTTTCGGAAGACGAACCCTCGTTCGCCAATTCGGATGAGTTCGGCGAGCTTGACCAAGTCTTCGGGTCTGACAGCGAGGACGAGCCTCTCAGTTCAGTCAAGAGAGGCAAACAGCCAGCAAAAGCGTCGATCCCTGGCAGAAAGGGTAGGGTTCAGGCCAAGGCTCCCCTAAAGTCTGGTCCCCGAAAGCCTGTTATCCGTCTCGCCATAAAAAAGTGCCAACTTGCGGCGTTGCCAGACGATGCCGATGAGGGCGAAGATCTCGGTGGCGAATCCGTCAGCTCCATGGACACTTCGGGGTCGGATTTGACCTCCATCTCTTCAGAGTCCGATCTTAATTCAACCGCGACTACTGATTCGGAACATGACGCTGAACTCGAGAACCTGGCAGCTATAAGGCGCGCTATGGATGGACGTCGTGGTTACAGGAGAACCGGTAATAATCGACGCCTTAAGAAGGAGCGTGATCGTCTGGAAACCCACCACCCTGAGATTACCACGATGTGGGAGAGATTGGAGGATATGCCTGTCCTTAAAGCCGGCATGGCCCAGCAGCCACAGAGCATCTCCAGACAGCTCAAGCCTTTCCAGCTCGAGGGTGTCGCTTGGATGAAGGAAATGGAGAGGTTGGAGTGGAAAGGCGGTCTCCTCGGCGACGAAATGGGGCTTGGCAAGACCATCCAGGCAGTCTCCCTGATTATGTCTGACTATCCTGCCAAGCAACCGTCACTGGTTCTTGTGCCCCCGGTCGCCCTCATGCAATGGCAGTCGGAGATCAAGTCCTACACTGATGGCACTCTCAAGACGTTTGTCTACCACGGCACCAACCAAAAGGCCAAGGGCATCACCGTCAAAGAGCTCAAGAAGTACAATGTCATCATGATGTCGTACAACAGCCTTGAGTCCATGTACCGGAAGCAAGAGCGGGGATTCAAGCGCAAGAATGGAATTCACAAAGAGAAGAGCGTCATTCACTCAATCCACTTCCATCGCGTCATTCTGGATGAGGCCCACTGCATCAAGACGAGGACTACAATGACTGCCAAAGCATGCTTTGCGCTGAAGACCGATTTCCGCTGGTGCTTGACTGGGACTCCTCTTCAGAACCGCATCGGAGAGTTCTTCTCATTGATCAGATTCCTCAACGTCAAGCCCTTTGCATCATACCTCTGCAAACAGTGCCCCTGTTCGTCACTCGAGTGGACCATGAACGACGAGAGCCGTTGTACTAGCTGCGGCCATGCCGGCATGCAGCACGTCTCCGTCTTCAACCAGGAGCTCCTCAACCCGATCCAAAAGTTTGGCAACCTAGGACCTGGGAGAGATGCGTTCCGCAAGCTCCGGTTGATGACGGAGCGAATCATGTTGCGGCGACTCAAGAAGGATCACACTAATTCCATGGAGCTCCCCGTCAAGGAGATTTACGTCGACCGGCAGTTCTTTGGTGAGGAGGAGAACGACTTCGCCAACAGCATCATGACCAACGGCCAGCGCAAGTTTGACACATATGTGGCCCAGGGTGTGCTTCTGAACAACTACGCCAACATCTTTGGTCTGATCATGCAGATGCGCCAGGTCGCCGATCACCCCGACCTGATCTTGAAGAAGAATGCCGAGGGCGGCCAAAACGTCCTGGTCTGTTGCATATGCGACGAGCCAGCCGAGGACACGGTCTGCAGTCGCTGCAAGCATGACTTCTGCCGCACATGCGTGGCTAGTTACGTCAGGTCGACGGATGAGCCGGACTGCCCGCGATGCCACATTCCGCTGTCGATTGACCTCGAACAGCCGGGGATCGAGCAGGACGAGACCCTGGTGAAGAAGAACTCCATCATCAACCGAATCAAGATGGAAAATTGGACGTCCTCGTCCAAGATTGAGTTGCTTGTACACGAGCTTCACAAGCTGCGTTCTGACAACGCCTCACACAAGTCCATCATTTTCTCGCAGTTTACCACGATGCTGCAGCTCATCGAGTGGCGCCTGCGCCGAGCTGGTATCACGACCGTCATGCTGGACGGCAGCATGACGCCAGCGCAGCGCCAAGCGTCGATTGAGCATTTCATGACCAACGTGGACGTGGAGTGCTTCTTGGTGTCGCTCAAGGCCGGTGGTGTGGCTCTCAACCTCACGGAGGCGTCGAGAGTCTTTATTGTTGACCCGTAAGCCGTTCCCCATGATTGTTCATGGAGCGCACAATGCTGACGGTGTTTTAGATGGTGGAACCCAGCAGCCGAGTGGCAGTCGGCTGATCGATGCCACCGCATCGGCCAGACGCGGCCATGCACCATTACTCGTCTCTGCATTGAGGACTCTGTCGAGAGCCGCATGGTTCTGATCCAGGAAAAGAAAACCAACATGATCAACTCGACTGTCAACGCAGATGACAAGGCCATGGAGTCCCTCACACCCGAGGATATGCAGTTCCTCTTCCGTGGCTCCTGAGCGCCTGCAGCTCTACGGCGACGGGCTCAGTCTTCACGTGCGACGAAGCATGCTTGGGTGGTTAACCGTTTTTTAAATGCAAGCGATATGTCTGTTTTACGGCCGCAAGGAGTGATGGATGGACGTAACGAGAAAGAGAAAAATGCGTGGCAGTATGGCCATGGAGCTCATGTATCCATTGGCGTTGGACGGACACGACATTGGGGGACGGAAAGGTGGTTGTTGGTTGTTGGCTGTGCTATCAAGCCCATGTACGGCTCCTACTCTGTAGAGTTGGCAATGGAAGACGCTTCTGGAGATATCCCTCCGTTCCTGTTGTACATCGCCGTAGCCATGTCCCTGGATGCATGACGTTGAGCCCAACCAGTTGCCCGTGTACCCCGATGCTCATCAAGGGGCCGACGAGGACACAACGCGCGTCACATCAAAATGCAGAGGGCGGAAGCTCATGTGTCACGCACAAAGGGAAAAGAACCTATATTCCATCCCGCAATAGTTTTGTCTATGGTCGTCGTAAACTCCTTACTCGAGAACCCATCGTCGTGCCAGATCCTCCGCTCACACAAGAGTCGCGGGTGTGTCACATTTCACAACAAGAGCAGAGAACCGGAAGAGAGATAGAAGGTCCATTCGTGCTCTTTCTTCCCGTCGGTCCCCCCAATTGCGTTCCTCCGTTTACTCGTGATATCAAAATGTCACGGGGGGCGCGTGGCACGGATGGCGCGGCATCGAATCCTCGTATACCTTTTTTCATATTTTGGGGTTTTGTCGGTTTTAATGTGTCGGGCACGCAGCCAGCTTACAGCTTCTGCATGGCGGCGACATCGGAGGACTGGACGTAATCCTCGAACCCCTGGATGTCCTCCTGGAGCTCGTCCAGGGAGATTTTGTCGTCCTCGACGACCAGGTTGATCTGCAGCTTCTTGATGCCGAAGCCGACGGCGACGAGCTGTGAGGCACCCCAGACCAGTCCATCCTTCTCGATGCTACGGACAGAAGCCTCGAGGGCGGCCATGTCGGTCTCGTCATCTGAACATTGTGTGTTAGCATAATCTTATTCGCAAAATGCCCGTCTTGCGTTGACCCTGCATCGGACGCAACATTCGGCAACGGGGGTGAATGAAAAGGTAAAAACGTACCCCAGGGCTTGACATCCAGGGTCACAACCGACTTGGCGGCGGCCTTGGGCTTGCCCTCCTTCTTCTGGCGGTACTCGGCCAGACGCTCCTCGCGGACCCTGGCGGCCTCGGCATCCTCCTCTTCGTCGTCGCTGCCGAACAGGTCGACGTCGTCGTCGTCGTCGTCAGCAGCGGCGGGGGCCTTGGCTGGGTTGAGGGTCACCTCGGCGACCTCGGGGCCATAGACGGTGTAGGGCTTGCTGGCATCGCCGGCCAGGGTGCTGAACTCGTCCTCGAAGGTGGCAATGTGCTTGTACCAGCGGGCGGCGTGGGGGTACTTGTCAGCGTCGGGGCTGGACTTGAGGGCCTTGAAGCAGGCGACGTCGGCCTGGGAGGCGGAGAAGCTGTTGCGCGCTGTAAGTAAACGGTAACGGGTGCAGAGTCGTCGAGCAAACAGGGATGGCGGCGGCGGAGCGGTCAGAGGCGCAGCAATGTGCTGGGTTGTGGAATCGTGTGCAGTTCTTGAGGCTGCTCAGGAACACGGACCATGGGAAACCACCACGGCAAGGGAACACGATGGGGGGTAGTGGCCGTATGCAGTCTACTTCTCACGAGCACAATCGACAGGAAAAGTCACCATACCCAGTGATGTAGGAGCGGGTGACCAGCCAGTTGTTCAGGACTGCAACGCCTCGTCAGCCAAAATAGATTTCGCGGGGTCAAGGCGCCGATGCGACGATGGGGGGAGCCGTCGGGGGAGGAAGCTCGAGGGCAGACTCACGGCCAAGGCCAGCATCAGTGAGGAGGTCGGTGAAACCCATTGCGGCGGAGTTTGTCGTGCGGTGCTGCTTCTCGACGGGAGGAAGACGGAAGACGGGGAGGACTGGTGGTGGACGGAGCTGCTGATTCCTACCTGGAGGGGTATCCTGAAGAGATTGCACCAGCAGAGGTGGCGGGTTTGTCCAGGCAGACCCCGCGCCACAGCCCTAGCGCTGAGGCCTGAGGCAGCGAGGCCTGAGGCAGCCACAGCCAATATGACAAGAAGAGGTTTAGGCGGGGCTTCGAGCGCCGGTCGCGTTGGGCTGCACAGTTGGGGCGCAACGGGCCACGGCCCAGCACAACAGGTGAGCGTGGCATAAATCCCAGGCTTGAGACCGGTCGTCTAGAACTACAAGCTGTGCATCCAATTGCTGCTCCGTGCCGTCGTGGGGTCATCGAACATGCTCTTCCACGAAACTTCAAGGCGGCATCGGGTACAGGTATATTGCTCGGCATTGATACTGCTCCCAAGTGTGCGGATATGCTCTTTGTACTTGAAACCAAACTCGTGTCGGGCCCCCCTCTTTTCTAACTTGTGTCTCGATAGAAGCGAAATGCAACCGGTTGGATCCCAGCAAGGCTCGGAAAGAGCCGCCTCAGAGATGCAACAGCGCCAGGGCGCCCGGTTCGCTGCAGACGTAAATGACGTCGTGCGCGTTGGAGAAGCCGTTGAACTGCGTCGCGGAGCACTTGGTGTACGCGCCCATGTCCTCAAAGTAGAGCCAGTCGCCGACGTCCAGGATGGAGTGGAAGCGCGTGCTCTCGCTGATGCGGTCGATGCCGTCGCACGTCGGGCCCCAGACCGAGTACTCGACGCCCTCGCCGGGGCAGCAGGGGTTGGCGGCGGGCGTGTCGTAGAGCGTCTGGCCGGCGCGGCGCAGGATCTTGGCCACAGGGTGCTGGTGGTCGAACATGATGCTCGAGAAGTTGCCATAGACACCGTCGTTGACGTAGACCATGTAGCCCTTGCCGTCCAGCGTGGGGTCCTCGACGACCCGACGAGCAATGATGTTGCACGCAATGGTGAAGGCCGCCGACACAAAGTAGCGGCCCGGCTCAGCAATGATATCGACGTTGCAGCCGGCAGGGAAGAACTCGTCGAGCGCGCCGTCGAGCGCACAGGCCATCTGTTCAAACGTGTCGCCGCAGAAGCCGCCGCCGACGTCGAGGGTGCTCATGGCGAATCCAACTTCGCGGCCCTGCTGGAACACGGCGTGGGCATCCCGAACGGCTTTGTAGAAAGCCATCGGGTCAGACGCGCCGGAGCCAACGTGGAAGCTGACACCAACTACGTTGAGCCCCAGGTTCTTGGCCAGCGCGAGCAGTGCCTCGGTGGTGTCCATGGCGGCGCCAAACTTCATGCTGAGACGGCACAGGCTCGAGGTATCGTCCGTCATGATGCGCAGGAAGAGCTCGGCCTCGGGGAACAACTTGGCCATCTTGTAGAGTTCGTCGGCGTTGTCAAAGGTCATCTGCTTGACGCCAACGGACCTGACGAAGCGGACGTACGAGTTTGTCTTGCAGGGCTGCGCATAGATGATGCGCTCGGGGCTGGCGCCCAGGGCCAAGACCTGCTCAATCTCCGTCTTGGAGGCGCAATCGAAGCCGGTTCCCAGTCCGGCCAGGAGGCGGAGGACCTGGCGGTCCGGGTTGCACTTGACAGCTGCGACGGGTACGTGTCAGCAACAGCGGCCCTCCATCACGCTGCCCGAGGAGTCGAGGCTCACCATAGAAGGGCTTGACCCGGGGCAGGTTCTTCTTCCAGCGGAGGTGCTGCCTGTAGACCTCGCCGAGATCGGCGACGTAAAAGGTGTCCTCGTCGCCCGGCTCGCACACCTCGTGATCGATGGCCTCGACGCGCTGGTGGAGAGCCTCGCCAATCAGCTGCTTGGGGCCTACCACGGCATGGTGCTGATGAAGCGGGTCCGCCAGGCGCGGTTTCTTGGTCAACATATGAGCATGATTGACACGTTGGGTGTAGTTGTCAATGACAGCCGTTGCCATAACCATATCCCTGAGCGTAGGTGTGCGGGGATATGTGCGTATGTTGGTGAGAAAGATGCGTATCAAGAGCTCAAAACCGGTTCGAGCTGCAACGGGTTCTAGGGCGGTCGGAAGCAATAGCAGACTGTTCCCTCAATGGACTGGCGAGGCCTCCTCGACCCTTCCTCGGCGAGAGGAAGAACCTCGGGAATCCTCCTATGCGGCAGCTGGCGGGAGTCGTCAGGCGACGGGGGCGGGGGCTGATGGACCGAGTCGTCGGGCGACAGGAGAGCGTGGAGGGTCTCGGGAGCGTAGAGCGGCAGCAGCAGGAGGAGGGATGGCGTTGATGATGTGGGCAATCTTTCGAAGGCTGAAATCTTTGTCACTGACCAAGGTCACGGCCTGGGGAGCCGTGGCCTAGCGGGTTGCCTTTGACGAGACCAAAGGCAGTCGGTGGGTGAGGGTGAGTAGAGACTCTGTAGCGCGTGGCGAGAGATGGTCAGCAAACTGGACACTGGAGCGCGTCGGCGGGCCGGGCCCAGGAAGCCTGGTGGCGCAATGCAGACGCGTGCGAATCGGGAGGATAGACGGCGAGGGAGAGCGAGCAAGGTCGGCCTCCCGACGATGCCGCCGTGCCAGGGCGGATGATGCGCACACAGATGGCCAACGCACCTGGAGTCCAAAGTCCCACAGAGCCGGCCCTGACGAGTCGAGGCAAGCTGAAGCTGGGCGACGGGCAGGTCTTTATAGCCTGTAGCTGCTGCGTGGTGCTGCGTGGTGCTGCGTGGTGCGGCCGCGTGGTGGTGCCGGTGGTGCTGGTGGTGGTGCCGGGTGGTGCTGGTGTCGTTGGCAGGTTGTGTGCAAGCCGCCGGTGACGATGGAGGGGCGTGGGCCTGGCCTGGCGAGGTTTTTCTGCCAGCATCCAACGCTTTTGCGGCGCACAGAAAGCGCCGGCCCCCTCCCGCC
>NRSZ01000001.1:0-13984 GCA_002901185.1 Tolypocladium capitatum
CCATTTTGCTAGTTAGCCGCACATCTCAACAAAGGTTTCCCAAGAGACCGAAGAGGGATTGTATAGTCTATTTATAGGCTCAGATAATTAAATAATACATATGCATATAAATTTACGCGTGACCTTGTTGCTTCTCCCGCCACGCATCGTGTGGTGTCACTGTAGCTTCATAGGTCGCCTATACGAGGCGACAACGGAATTCCAACGTGATCCCGCGATCAACACCATTATCAGCCCCGGTCGGTCAAGAGGGACAGCGGCTGAGTGACTCCCCCCTTTTTGCGGTGAGGGCCGCGCAGCCGCCGGATATGCTGTTTACTGGTTGTACAACCCGTCTCCCGTAGCCAATAAGTGCCGCCTGTCTTGAAACCGTTACACAAGATAGTATAATAGTGGGGTGGCTGGGCTCTTTTGTCCGACGTTTCTCGACGTTTCCCTCGCGCGAGGAGCTGAGGTGAGTTGTCGTTATTTCCTCGTCGACTATGCGAAGTCTGAAAAGCGAGCAGCCACTTCCCGGACAGTGCGGCAAAGACCCGCTCCCAGCAAGACTTCTCCAAGGGGCCTAGGAACCCGAGAACGACGAGGACGTGAGCGTGGAACATGCTCAGAGTATGCTGGAGTGAATCGTCATTTTTGGCGGCTAAATTCCACCGGCTGCTATATCGATCTCGAAGACACTTGGCGGACGGGCAGATCGCTCGAGATTGTCAATAACAATCGCTTCAGGGGTCAGCCCCAGTCAACAAAACGAGGGTGACGGTTTTCGACAACAACGGTTTCGAAGAGTCAGCGGCGGTCCCAGCTTCGAAAAGGGGTGTCCTAGCACTTCACCAGCGACGGGCAGGCCTGTTCGAAGAGGTAGGTGCTGCCACTCGCAGAGGAGGCGGGATGTACCACTGACTATTATCAGAGAGCAGTGATCAAGTTGTGAGAAGCAGTGATCAAGCTGCGACAAGCAGTGATCAAGCTGGGCATCTTGGACGAGAGAAGATAAGTCCTCATGGCCCTTCGTATAAAGCCTCGCTCGTGGCGGAGCCCAGCGAGACCTGGATCCCTTTGGACAGCCCAGAGGCAAACTCGAACACCTTACCAACGTCCTTGGACTCTGAAGCAACCGTTCAGCTCATTTCCGCGCCTTTCAAACCATCAACCACCTGCCTTTGCGTCGTGCCCAGAACCGATTTCCGGAGCACCATTAGCAGCTGTCACAATGCCTCCCAAGGTTACCATCTATGGCACGGGCGGCACCATTGCCGGGTCTGCGACTAGTGCTGGGCAGACCACGGGATACAAGTCGGGAGTGATCTCGGTTGGTGAGCTCATCAAAGCGGTCCCGGAGCTCAGCAAAGCCGCCGACCTAAACGCTAAGCAGATCATCAGCGTTGGCAGTCCCGATATACCGGAGGGGCTTCTTGTCCACATGTCCCAGCAGATCCAGAAGGAACTTGACAGCGACACGACGCAGGGCATCGTGATTACCCATGGGACGGACACGATCGAGGAGACGGCGTTCTGGCTCGACCTAACGGTCAAGACGGACAAGCCGATTGTCTTGGTGGGATCCATGCGGCCGGCCACGGCTCACAGCGCGGACGGGCCGATGAACTTGCTGTGCGCCGTTAAGCTGGCAGCCAGCGAGTGCGCCAGGAAGCGAGGCGTCATGATCGTCCTCAACGATCGCATCTGCTCGCCTCGGTTCACAACCAAGACGAACGCCAACTCGCTCGACACCTTCAAGGCCGAGGAGCAGGGTTTCCTGGGCTGCTTTGTAGACTCCCAGCCCGTCTTCTACTACCCCCCATGCAGGCCACTTAGCCACCATTACTACTTCAACGTAGCCGGCTGGGACATGAAACAGGGTCTCCCCGACGTGGACATACTGTTCGGGCACCTTGGCCTGCGGCAGGAGCTGTTCGAAGCAGCGGTCAAAAGCGATGCGGACGGGATTGTCCTGGCCGGCATGGGCTCGGGGTGCTGGCTCACTGACGCCGGCGAGGCCATCTCCAAGTATGTCAGAGAAAACGACTTTCCGGTCGTGGCGAGCCGGCGCACGCCTTGGGGGTACGTGGGAGGTACCAAGAACTATGGCCTGGGCGACTCGTGCATCGGAGGGGGTTTCCTGGATCCTCAAAAGTGCCGCATCCTGCTGCAGCTTTGTCTAGCAGCAGATTTGGGGAACGGTGCCATCAGGGCGATTTTCGAGAGCAACAAGCCAGGATCTCATGCCACTGTGCCCAAGTTTCGCGAATTCAAGATCGAATCGACGCCATGCTCACCTTGAGACCTGGCAGTCTGGATGCGTGTCTGTTCCTGGGGCGTGGCCTGGATCCGGGGAGTTATGGAAGGGGAAAACGGAGATGGCATGGCATAGTTTGGGACATCTGACGGCGTAGGAGCTTTTGCGACTTGGGCCTTGGTTGGCTTGATAGATATTGCCCAGGAGATGGCTGATGATGGCTGGGTGATGGCTGATGATGGCTGGTCATGGCTGATGATGGCTCGTGATGGCTCGTGATGGCTGATGATGGCTGATGATGGCTGATGGCGGGCTCGTCTTCTCTTAATACACACGACTGCTCTCTCCTTGCTGCCGCCGTCGCTGGGCGCCATCGGTCTGTAGGTATCGTTTGAGAGCATCAAGACGGCCGACGACCCCCCGGCATTTGCGGAATACGTGGAAGTCGCGGCGGAGTTGAGGAGCTTGAGCTTTGGCGGCCGTCATTCTCGGAAGAGATGGAGGATGCAGGTCCTGGGAGGTGGCAAGGCGGGAGAGGAGGTCGGGAGATGGGACGTCGACGACTCATGTGGCTCGGGGCAAGAACAGGGAACGAAGCCTGCTACCTAGAGCGACCCTAGAGCGACCCTAGAGCGACCCACCACTATCTCGGGCCCCCACGTGGGCTGGACGGGCGTGGGCTCCAGTGGGCTTGGGCTTCGGTGGGCGGGCCTTCAGTGGGCGTGGGCGGGCCTTCGGTGGGCGGGCCTTCGGTGGGCGAGCCTTCAGTGGGCGAGCCTCCAGTGGGCCGGCCTTCAGTGGGCGTGGGCGGTGGCTTCGGTGGGCGGGGCTTTGGTGGGCGGTCGTCGCTCCAGGCGGCCCAACTGCCAGCCTCGAAAACGCCAGGCTGCTCTGCTTCGTACTCGTACGACTCGACTCGTCCACGGCGCGCGATGATTGCGTCCACCGCCCCGTATTGGCCTCCACCGACACCGTCGCGTCCAGCCACGCGCACGTCCATCTCGGGCCTGACTCCGGGTCCGTCCTCCAACCGACGGCGTGGCTTCAATGCCCCGTCCTCGTCGCCCGGGGCCCCCATGCACGACCCGAAACCCGTTGGTCGGGAGCGCGCTTTTGTGGCGTGTTGACCGGAAGCCCTGCTCGAACTACAATTGAAGCTCTGCAACTCTCCTTCGTCCTCGCGAGCCCGGCGCGCACTCGTTTTCACGCCGCACCCGCCCGCCGCCATGTCCGACAGCGATATCCTCGCGACGGAGAAGAGCCCGGCCAAGGAGGCTGCAAACCCGGTCCGTCGACCGGACATCTACGATGGCGCCGCCCCGTCGAAGCTGCCCCTGCGGCGCCGAGCCCAGGATGCCGCCAAGGCGCTCTACCAGGCGACTGTCGTCGAGTTGATTCTGCGACGAAAGCACATCCACGCCTCCACGGACGGGAGGCACATCCCGCTTGCCATCGAGCACGACAAGCCGCTGGTCGACACGCGGCGTGGCCACTCGTACATATCCAACGATGTTCGAACCTCTCGCTATACCATCTGGGACTTTATACCCAAGCAGATCTTCTTTCAGTTCTCCCGCGTCGGCAACTTTTACTTCCTCTGCGTCGGCATTCCGCAGACGGTGCGTGCATTCGCTGCCTCGTAGGCTGCGGCAGACAAGCGCTAACTGCGGAGCCAAGATACCGGGACTGTCGACGACGGGTTCCTTTACGACCATCCTGCCGCTGCTCTTCTTTGTCATGTTGACCATTGTCAAGGAGGGCTACGATGACTACAGACGACACCGCCTGGACAAGGTCGAGAACGCCAACTTTGCCACGGTTCTCGGCCGGGAGGACCACTACACGGGGAAGTTGAAGCCGACGCGTCCGCTAGATCGGTGGAACCCCTTTCGCACCAAGACGACGGCCCAGCCGAGGCCGGTGCCCGACGAAGAGTTTGGCGGCGTCCGGTGGGTTCCCACGAGATGGAGCAACCTCAAGGTTGGCGACGTCGTCCGACTGTCGCGTGACGAACCGGTACCCGCCGACCTGGTTCTGCTGCACAGCGACGGCGAAAACGGCCTCGCGTGCATCGACACAATGGCCCTGGACGGCGAGACGAACCTCAAGAGCAAGAAAGTGTCACCCGCTCTCGAGGGATGCGACTCCATCGAGGGCATCGCGAGCTGCCGGGCGCTATTTGTCCTCGAGGACCCGAACCCGGAACTGTTCAATTTTGATGGGCGCGTCACCGTCAACGGAAAGCCCGTGCCGTTGACCCTCAACGAGGTCATCTACCGAGGCAGTATTGTGCGCAACACAACCTGTGCCATCGGCCTGGTCATCAACACTGGGGAGGAGTGCAAGGTCCGGATGAACTCCAACCAACACCCGCGTGCCAAGAGGCCAGCCCTTGAAAGGGTTGTCAACACAGTCGTCCTCACCCTTGCCGCCTACGTGGTCGTCCTGTCCGTCGGCGTCTCCATGGGCTACGTCAAGTGGCAGAACGACTATGAAGACCACGCGTGGTACTTGCGTGGTGCTGCTGTCCCGTTCCACGAGATTATCATCGCCTTCATCATCATGTTCAATAACGTCGTGCCGTTGGCACTGTACATAAGCTTGGAGATTGTCAAGATTGGACAGCTTCTCCTGCTCAACTCCGACATTGAAATGCACGACGAGGAGACGGACACGCCTGCTCGATGCAATACCAACACCATCTTGGAGAACCTGGGACAGGTTGGCTACATATTCTCTGACAAGACAGGAACTCTGACAGACAACGTCATGAAGTTTCGCAAGATCAGCGTGGCGGGAACAGTCTGGCTGCACGAGACGGATCTCGAGCCTGCCGAGCTCGACCAGCCGTCCAGACCCGTTAAAGGTGATGGGCTCTTTAGCAGAAAGTCATCTGTGAACAAGACGGAGCCGATCACGGTGGTCATCCCGGAGGACGAACCTGAGCCCGAGCCGGTTGAGACGCCCATGTCGCCGAGGGTGTCAATGGGGAGGCCATCATCTTCTCATTGGCGATCCACTGGCCGCCCGGATCACGCACAGCCCGAGGTCAACACCTCGGATCTGCTCGAGTATCTCAGCCTTCGACCACATTCCGCGTTTTCGAGAAAAGCAAGGGAGTACATGCTAGCCGTCGCGCTCTGCCATACTTGCCTGCCAGAGACGAAGGATGGTCGGATGGAGTTTCAGGCATCGTCCCCCGACGAGCTTGCTTTGGTCAGAGCTGCTCACGAAATGGGGTTCTCGATGACACAGCGCGCGTCGCAAGACATAACTCTTCAGGTTCCGCACGCCAACGGCCACACCGAAAGGATTACTTTCCGAATTCTAGATGTCATTGAATTCAGCAGCGCTCGCAAGAGGATGTCCGTCGTCGTTCGCTACCCCGACGGGCGCATATCCATCATCTGCAAGGGTGCCGACTCGGCCATCCTGCCACGCCTTAGGCTGTCGTCGCTGGCTATTCAAAAGGCCGCCGAGGTTCGAAAGAGCGCCGATATCGAACACGAAATGCATCGACGCAGCGAGCAGCAGGAGCCACGGAACAGCTTTGGTGGCAGACCGAGCCTTAGCGTGCGCCGGAATCCTGGCATTTCGAGGGATCGGAGCGTCGGTCGGCTTCCGACGACCAGCAGGGGCAAGTCGTTCGAGATCAACAAGTTGACCCGGGCTTCCGATGACCGGCCTCGAGGCTCTGTCTCCTCGGCCCGAGGAGTATCGTTTGACGTGTCCCGGCATCAGTATCTGAGCGCCCCTGCCAACCACCCGCCCCCCGTACCGGATCGTTTGGATTTCCTCGACGACCCCTCCATCCATGACGAGTCGGAGGTCTTCACCAAGTGCTTCAAGCATTTGGACGACTTTGCCACAGAGGGTCTGCGGACGCTCTTGTATGCTCAAAAGTTTGTCTCGGAGCAAGACTACCGTGTGTGGAAAAAGGTGTACGAGGACGCCACCACCAGTCTTACCAACCGCCAAGATAGAATCGAAGCCGCCGGCGACATGATTGAGCAATCGTTTGATCTGGTCGGTGCCACTGCCATCGAGGACAAGCTCCAAAAGGGCGTCCCGGAAACCATCGACAGACTTCGCCGGGCAAACATCAAAATATGGATGCTCACTGGCGACAAGCGCGAAACAGCCATCAACATCGCCCACTCTGCGCGAATCTGCCGGCCGGGGTCAGACTTGTATGTCCTGGATGTCGCAAAGAGCCCGCTCGAGTCGCAACTCGTGGCTCTGGCCGAGGACTTACAAGTTGGATCCGTCCACAGCGTCGTCGTCATCGACGGCCAGACTCTGAGTGTCGTGGAGAAGTCGGCCGAGCTGTCAAACAGGTTTTTTGCCATTGTGATTCATGTCGACTCGGTCATTTGCTGCAGGGCGTCTCCCGCGCAAAAGGCGCTCCTGGTGCGCACGGTGCGCTCGCGGCTGGGTGCATTCAAGGGCAAGGATCGACGAGGACTGACTCTGGCCATTGGAGACGGCGCAAACGACCTGGCCATGATCCAGGCGAGCCACGTCGGCATCGGCATCTCTGGAAAGGAGGGGCTTCAGGCCGCCCGTGTTGCAGACTATGCCATTGCGCAATTTCGGTTTCTGCAGAGGCTGCTTCTGGTCCACGGACGGTGGAACTACGTACGCACAGCAAAGTTCATTCTCTGCACGTTTTGGAAGGAAATGTTCTTCTACCTGCCGGCGGCAGCATACCAGGGATACTGCGGCTACACCGGCACGTCGCTGCATCAATCGATGAGCTTGACGGTGTTCAACACGCTCTTTACGAGTCTCTGCACCATCTGCATGGGCATCTGGGAACAGGACCTCCGCGCAGAGACCCTGCTGGCGGTCCCAGAGCTCTACGTGTACGGACAGCGCAACATGGGGCTGAATATTTGGAAGTACGTGCGCTGGATGTTGCTGGCCGCGGTGGAGGGCGTCATTGCCTGGTACGGTGTCTGGGCGGGCTATGGATGGACCTCGCCAAGCGTGAGCGATGAAGGTCTCTATGCCCTGGGGACGCTTTCCTTTACGGCTGGGGTCCTCTGGATCAACTGGAAGTTGTTGTGAGTATATCCTCTGCCGGCGGATGAGGAGCGAACAGGACTGACCGGGCCAGTGTTTTCGAAACGCACTACAAAGCCTCCCTCGTCATGTGCTCGTTCTTCGTCACCACCCTTGGGTGGTTTGCCTGGATTGCGTTCCTCGACGGCGTCTACGCGCCGGAGCCCTCTGGGCCCTATGCCATTCGGCACACCTTCAGGGACGCGTGGGGGAAGGACGCGTTGTGGTGGTCGACCGTGTTCATCGTGCTCGCGTTCCTGGGCCTGATGGAGCTGTGCGGGAAGACGCTCAAGCGGCAGATGCTTGTGGCGGGCCTGTGGCAGTGGCCGCCGTGGAAGAGAGGGAGGTTGCGCGAGAGCGTGGAGGAGTGGGACCTCGAGCTCTGGCAGGAGCTTGAGCAGGATCCTGCCATGCGTGAGCGGCTGAAGATGCTCGCGCGGGATGAGGGCTGCGTGGATGATGATGACGCTGATGACGACGCTGACGATGATGATGGGGGGCGCGAGGATGCGGAAGAGCAGACCGGAGACGGGGTGACGAGGAGGGCCTAGGTCCCGAGGACTGATTTTGCTTTGCGTCTTCTTGTCACAATGATACCCACTAGCACACGAAGAAGACATGGGAGGAGATATAGAGGAGGCTTCCAGTTGTGTGCTGTCCATAGAGGCTCGAATATCCAAGACTAGAATAGAACAGCAAGGTCGACACCCCCACACGGCCGCTCACAGCCATCATGTCGCCGTGACGTGGCTGCACGCCAACTTGTGCGCTACGATAACGCTGTAGACTGCCGTACCGACTTGCGCCATGATATCGCTGGGCGGCGGCCCGGGCCCTAAGTCTACGAGTAGCTACTGCGAAGACCCCTTACGGCAGGCTTGTTCCGCCAGATGATCCATCGTACGCCGTGTGGAAGGTGTCCAGGTCCCCGGCTAAAATCCATATATTGACTCAACTGCCGAACCATTCCCACGGCTATTGATTGCCTCACACGCGGGTCCCGTGGGGTTCATCATGGCGGACTTCGGGCTTGAGACGCTGCAATAGACAATCTCATTCTATGAGAGCTTCCGCTAATATCCCAATCTAAGCTCTTTGTGCCTCCCTCGGCCAACATGCAGAAACACACATAACTCGCCCCTGGACCAACTGAAAGCGGCAAAGCCTGCCTTCGCCAAAACGCCGTGAGTCATCTCGGAAGAAAGCCTCGTACATGATCAGGAGACCAATTCTCATACATATACCACGATGGAGGGAGGCGGTAGAAAAGTGCCCACAGGGTGACGCCCGGTGCGCTGGCTCTTTACGCCTGCACCTGCGGGATGCTGTCCATGGTGATGCCGGCTTCGAGCCACTCCTTCTTGACGAGCTGATCGCGGGCTGCGAAGAGGTGCTTGTACGCCGTCTTGACAGTCCCATCGCTCACTCCCGCCTGTTTCGCAATCGGCATGGACGATCGAGGTTCCCCGACAAGATGGCATGCCATGTAGATGCACGCGGCGGCAACAGAAAGGGGTGACCGTCCAGCCAGGGCCGAAATGTCATTCGCCCTCTCGGCAAGATCCCGGGACATCTTGGAGATCTTCTGCTGGTTCTTGAACCCAAGTTGTGACACGTAGCGGCCGCAGAGGTCTTCTGCGCCGACAGACGTGTTCTCGTAGTTGGTGACCGTGTTCAGCCCCGTCGCGCCTTCGCCCTCGGTATCCTGCAGCTTCTGGAGGAATTTCTGGAGCTGCTTGAAGACTCTACCCACTTCCTTCTTGCTCACACTAGTCAAGTTGAAGATCTCTCGAAAGGTTCGCGGGACGTTGTTCTGTCGGCAGGCGATGAAGATGCAGCCGGCAATGACGGCCTCCTGCGGCTTTCCCTTCATGAACTTGTACTTGTCGACGAGCTTGAAGATGTGCTTGGCCGCGTTGGAGACGTTCTGGCCCATGTTTATGGCCTCGCACAGGGAGACGATCTCCTTGTAAGCCTGCATGAGCCCCTTTTGTGCCTTGTCTTGGTTGGCGTTGTTCTGCGTCCGGGACAGCGCCTTGTGTGCCTTGGACTCGGAAAAGGCAACGGTCGTGGCCAGCTGTTGTCCTTCCACAAACTCGTCCTGCGGTCCACCGACACGGCTGGGGTCATCGCCGCCGTGGTCATCGTTTGCAAAGGTACGCCACTCAGATCGGGTGTCAATGATGCGGGTACCGACGACGACGCCGCAGCTTTGACAGACCATGTCGCCACTCGAAAACTCTTCGATGAGGTTGGGCGGTATCTCCCTGCAGTCTGGGCAACAGAGAACATTGTTTAGATCTTCTTGAAACCCGCTCGCGCTCCCGTCTCCACCTGGGGAGATCATCTTGGGCTCGTAGCGCTGCGCCGCGTAGATGTTGGTCACTTCGTCAAAGACTTTTCGTGCTCGTTTAGCCTCCTTCCTTCGCCTTTGAAGCTGACGTCTCTTCCTAGCTACTGTCTTCCGCGCCGAGGGAGGCGCGTCTGTCTTGAGGTCGCTGTACCAAAGACGATCGTGGTGGAGTTGGACGAGGAGTGGTGAATGCACTTTGGCGGTCTGACGGCTTAAGGGTTTTGGCTCGCGAGCGTCACCGCGCGGCGACGATGAAAAATGAAACGAGAGACTTGATTTGGATTCGCACTGACAGGCGGTCACCTCGGTCTTCGCCTTTACGCTGGCGAGAAGGCGCGAGGCGCGGGGGCGTCGAGAACGAGTACAGTCTTTTTGGTATGTCACTAACTAATCGCAGACGTTGCGACGGAGGGCGCGACAGCGGCCGATTCCGCGCGGTGGATGTGCACCGGTTGCGTGCGCTCTGGTTGCACGGTGTGCGCCTTGATGCCAAGGTCAGCACTCGCGATGCCGGGCACGGAGGGCAGAGGAGGGAGGGTAAGGTCAAACTTCTGCCGGCCGACCGTTCTGGACCAGTGAAGGCGTCTGAGGTTGCGAGGAACTCAGATCAACGAATAGTCGGCTCGAAGTGGTCGTCGCGATCGCTCGAGGGCAGTGAAAACAGCGCTGACGAGGTGAAAGCGAGTGCAGACCGACTTCTGGCGGCAGGAGAGTGACGTGAAGGGAGGTTGTCGAGGAGCGGTTGGGTGGCGGGAACGGCTGAGGCTGGAGTCAAGGCGGAGGCGGGCGCTTCAGATACTTAGTAATCCGACGAGGCTAGCCGCCCGAGACCCTGCTGTCACGTGCAGCCGGGGCCGGCCAATTACCTACTCGTATGAGCGGAGGCTGCGCTCTCCACACCAAGAAGCGCCGCTGCCAAGCGTCCGCAGCGGCCATCTTGCTGCCCCGAGTCGCAATGGACGCCTTGATCAATTCGGCAGTAAAACCAGGTCCCTGGGCCACCCGACTGCTCGACCGGCCGTTCTTGTCGTCCCCCGCTTCACCACCGCGCTCCTTCTCCCGACAGCACGGCCCGTGACCATGGCGTCTCAAGCGATCGGCTCTGGGCAGGACGGCCTGCCTCCCGTCGACATCAGGCCGCTGTTGACCAAGCTCTGGCCCATCAATACAGAGGTCACGCCGGACGAGATTGCGGAAGCCATCTCTCACTTCTTCACGAACCAGGTCACAGAGGCCCAGACGGCATCGCTGCTGATGGCGCTGCATTTCACCGAGATGGACTACCGCGCAGATGTTCTAGCGACGTGCGCCAATGCGATGATGCGTGCTGCGGCACCGATACCTGTAAAGGAACTGAGCGCCGTCCTTGAGCGCCGGGGCAGGAAGGATGGCAATTATGGAGGCGGACTGGTAAGACCCTCGGCGTACGCCTCACAACCGGATCTGACCCAGTTGGCAGTGTGACATCGTGGGCACGGGGGGTGATTCCCACAACACCTTCAACATCAGCACCACTGCGTCCATTCTGGCGTCGTCATTGCTCTTGGTCTCCAAGCATGGCAACAAGGCCAGCACGTCCAAGTCGGGCAGTGCCGACATGATCAACTGCATGAAGCCGCGGGCGCCCATCATCAGCGCGGTGAAGCCGGACACGCTGGCAAAGGTCTACTCGGCCACCAACTACAGCTTCCTGTTCGCCCCTGTGTTCCACACGGGCATGCGCTACGTGGCGCCGATCCGCAAGCAGCTGCCCTGGAGGACCATCTTCAACAACCTGGGTCCCTTGGCAAACCCAGTGGAGGACGTCCTGGAGGCACGAGTCATCGGCGTCGGAAGAAGAGATCTCGGCCCGGCCTTTGCCGACTCGTTGAGAAGATCTGGTTGCCGAAAGGCCATGATCGTCTGCGGAGAGGAGGAGCTGGACGAGATCAGCTGCGCCGGCCCGACGCTCTGCTGGATGCTGAAGGAGAAGAGCCGAGGTGGCGAGGTCGAGGTCGAGCACTTCAAGATTACACCAGCTGATTTCGGCGTCGAGGCCCATGCGCTAAGCGAAGTGTCGGGGGGCAAGGGGCCGGCCGAGAATGCCGAGATCTTGAGGCGCATCATGTGCGGCGAGCTCCCGGAGGACGATCCCCTCATCGACTTTGTCCTGATCAACACGGCAGCGTTGTTTGTGGTGTCGGGCATTTGCGATGCAGACACCAGCGACATGGGACACGGCGACGATGGAAGGGTCATGACAGAACGCGGCCCTGCCGGCCAACGCTGGAAAGAGGGCGTGCGGAGAGCAAAGTGGGCAGTCAAAAGCGGCGAGGCCTGGAAACAGTGGCAGGCGTTCGTGGACGTGACCAACGAGATTGGTGCTTAAAGGGGTTTGCTCTGGGTATTGATACAAACTAGTGTCCATGTACACAAGCAACACGGAGCATTTTGGCCTGACCAGCTCCATCCGGGAACAGATAAACCGACGACTTGGCGATGCGATACGCATCTTCCTTTCCTCTGCTCATACATGTTCCGCCTCGCCGGTTCGTGACAGCGGGAGGCACGAGCGGTACGTTTGCAGGTTATCGGGCCACGTGGACGAGCAAGCGGTCGTGGCCGGGGGATGCATCAGAGGGCGACGAGCTGGTAAGTATGCCGTCGGAGGCACGGGAGCCGCGTGGTCGTGCGGCGGATGCAGGCCTTGGTCGACGCCGGGATGGTGCCTGAGCGATCTCGCGTTGTCCTGGCGAAGCCTTGCCTCCCACCGCTTCCAGTCGTTGACAAGTCCGACCGGACTCTCGAGCAGTGCAACGCTCTCGCCAGGGTCTCTGTCCTGGATGCTGGGTTCCGCCGAGGCTCGCTCCTCGGTGTCGTTTGGCAAGGCGGTGCAGAGGGCTTCGCACGACGACGGGCGCGTGGCTTCGCGCGACGGCACGCGGCTGGCCAGCGACTTGCGGATGATGTGCTGCCTCTGGAGCTCGTCGCGGTCTTGGTCGCCGTCGTCTGACGGCAACGTCGAGAAGGTCGAGGACGTCGTCTGCTTGGACAGGGTTTCCGACATGGCAGGGCTGCTCTTTTCGGCGACTTCGCGGTGCTGCCGTCTCTTCCTGCGCCAGTTGGAAACGAGGCCCGCGGCGATGCCCAGAGCACACACGCCGGCGAGGACGATGGTGAGGATGAGGCAGGCGTTGTCGCCAACCCCCGTGTGCGGCGGCGTGCCGCCGGCGGTGGTCTCATCCGCTCTTTTCGCGGGCGCCATTGCCGAACACACCGGGAGCGGGAAGCCCGAATGAAGATGGCGGGCCGGGGCCATCTTATGTAGCTGCGATGCCGAGCAGCCTCACGAACAAACATGCCTGCCGCGGGAGAGCAGCGGCAACGACCCCCAAACCATGGCACCACTCATGGCGAGGGGGCTGAGGAGCATGGGCACAGCCCGCGGCCGCACGCACTGCTGACCCTGACCGAGGGTCGCGGCGCCAATGATGACGCTGCCGGCGTCGGCCGCGTTTGCGTTGCGCCGTGTCATGGCAGTGAGGCTGAGGCCGAGATGGCGGCTACGGACCGCACGCTGTACCCGCACCGTGGCCGGCTGCCGGTGATTGGCTGCGCCGCCCTCCCTGCGACGTCAGCGCAACGCCACGGCGGCGCTGCACGTTATCGGTAACGGGGGATTGCTATTTGTAGATGGGCGGAAAGTTGCTATTCTTGGAGGAGCCCATTTTTCTCGCCGAGAGCCTCGGTGTTGTGAATAGCCTCCTGCAGCCCGCTGCGACGGGGCCGTAGACCCTGGGTGTTGAGGGTGCTGCCCCTTATATATATATAGATACATATTTACAGATGATGTCCTTATTGTCATCGATGTCCTTGTTGGTATTCTAGTTGATTTTCTATTATTCTAGAACTCAAGCCGAAGGATGTCCTCTTCAGACTGCTACTCGTATATTCCCACTGGTATTCTCATCGATTTTCCCGTTCCCATTCCTGACGGAATTCCGGGTGTTGCTCTGGGTAACAATCGGCTCTGTGCTGGTCGTCGCTTATCCGTATTCAGCATCTCACCGGCACTCTTCTTCGGGCCCTGTTCTTAATCTTGTTCCGATCTCGCATTGTGTTTTTGTTGTTCGTAACCTTTCCGATAGGCTGGTGGTCGATATCCACGTCGAAACTCCATTGGGCGGCGAGATGCCCGTTGCGCCGCGCCTGAGAGGCTGGGGCCATATGGCCTAACCAAGAGAGCCTAGAACCAGGCGAGCGGCGTAGAACCAAGACAGCCTAGAACCACGACGTGCGCTGACGAGGCCGCCCGTGCCCCCACCGGCTGTGCCCCCACCGGCTGTGCCCCC